>PVIU01024751.1:0-24979 GCA_004026605.1 Ondatra zibethicus
CCTGTGCACACAGACATGCACATTTTTTAAAGGGTGATCTTGAGGCAGACGTGTGGTCTGCAGATGTAGCCTCACACCTTGAAAACAGCATACTGCATTTGTTCCCAGGCTCCAGCATATCCCATGGATGGCCATCTTGCGGCAGATGCTATGTAGAGACCCTACTGTCTGCCCACTTGCAAGATCCTCAGTCTTGCTCTCCTCCTGCGGTACTCCCTACTATGTCACCACTCTCGCAAGGGGGTCAAGTCACTCTGCTGCCTAGATCCCAGCAGCTAGAAGCCTCTTGCTGATGCAGGAGAAACTAGGAACCGTAAGTTGATGGTATAAAGGATCTGTTAAGCCTGCTTAGGAAAGATTGAGTTACACACAGTAGACTTTAGCTAAAGGAGTGCTCAAGACTGAGCAGCATGCTTACCAAACTGTAGGAAAGCAACGTTTGTTAGTTTAGGGTTGCTGAGTGTTTCTGTTAAGATTTGTTCAATACGAATGCCACCTATTAGAGCCATAAAAGGAAACAGCCGGGCTCACACCTAGCCCTCAGGAACACTTCCATATCAAAGAACATGCCTCTGTTGGACCATCCAAAGGGGACAGCACTGGATCACAGTGTCACTGAACTGGCTCTCATTAAGTCCACGTCCTTTTATGCAGAAGAGCAATTTTCTGCTGAGCAGGCCCGATCGCCCTGGTTAACAGCCTAGCAGCTGTCTCAGGATAACTGAAATGACTTTGTTGTAAATCTCCCCATTCATCCGAACAGCCAAACTTTGGGACTGAACTGTAACTGGGGGCCCTGAAACTACTGAAACCAATGGGGATTTCTGTCCAGGGCTGGTTCCCTTTTGGGCAGTAGCCAGAACCAGTCCCATGCTATTACTAAAGAGTTTCCTTTATTAGTCTCTAATTGCTGGAGTGACTTCTCACTGGGAAGGCGTGTTGAGTCCATAATACACTGTGTTCATGTATGTCCAGTGTTATAATGTAGAGGGAACTCCAAGTATGCAGAGGACCTGTGCAGTTACACGCAAACGCTATTTCCTTTGAGCCAAGGACCCGAAGCATCATCAGATTGTGGTGTCCATGGGGCTCCCAGGGCTGATCCCACACAGACATCAGGGGATAACTGCTGGGTAACCATGGAACCACACAGCTGCCAGAGCCGCAGCTGTCCAGCAGTGAGTGTTGAAACTCCACATACTACTCTCCTGGAAACACGTCAAAACTCAAAGCACATAGGAGGCACTGTCAGCCCTAAATCAGGGACTGTATCCAGCTCACTGTGGGAAGACAGGAGTAGAGGCTGAGGCTGCAGATTATCAGGTCTGAGGAGACACCACCAACCCTCTAGTTCTCATATAGAGATTTTACATCACTGAGGTAAACAAAACAAAATACCTGGTCAGGGGGTTGGAGAGAGAGTTCAGTAGTTAAGAGCACTTATTGCTCTTCCAAGGACTTGAGTTCAGTTCCCAGCACCCACATCAGGTAACTCCTGTCCAGACATCTGACTCTTTCTTCTGGTCTCTGTGGGCTCCTGTACACATGTAGCATACTCTCACAGATACATAAATACAAAGAAAAATAAAATCTTAGGGACTGGAGAGAAGGTTTGAGGACCCAGGTTTGAGCCCCATCACCCACATAGTAGCTCATAACCGTAGGTCCAGTTCCAGGGAATCTGATGCCCTCTGGCCTCCAACAGCATCTGCATGAACATGGTGCACACAAATTCATACAGCCTCACAAATATACACATAAGTGAACTAAAAAAACAAATGTTAAAAAAAGCTGTTCAGAACTTTATCTGTTCTCATTTGTTTCTTTCCACTTTTTAAAACCTACAACTGGCTTTTGTACCCACCACAAAACTGAAATGGCTCATGATGTGTGACCCACCATCACCACACTGCCGAGTCCATAACCCGTCCTCACCTACTCAGCCATCAGCAGATAAGAGCAGGATCCTTCGGGTGCTCTGCGGCAGTGGGCACATTGATGTGTGCCCTGCTGTTTAATCAGTGACAGTCTTAGGTGTCAACTTCCACTCATCCTGTCTACAAGGGACAAGGCAGTGACACCTTCTGAAGGAAACAGTGATGCTTTTATTGGTACATTTCAAATCACAGGGTAAGTTACAAAGGTTCAAGTTCAGAGCTCCTCCTTCCTTGGTTCAAACAAACAAACAAAAACCCACCATGTCCACAGTGAGAAGAGTAACTCTCGGCGTAGGGGCTGAGTATGAAACTAGGAAGCCTAAGGATGCCTGGTTTGGTCTTCTACTGGCGCCATGGATCACTGTGCTCTGAGTCTGCACCAGTATTCTAGCTGAGTCCTGCTGAGGGGCATCACTGACAGTGAGGACCTCTTCTCCTCTCATAGCAAGAGCTCTGCGCTGTACCTGACAAGTCTGCATACTGGACCACAGGACCTTACACAGAACTGACAGTGTGTTCCTGCTATGGTTTCTGCTTCCTGAACCATGGTTTCACTACGTGGTCCATGGTGGCCTTGAACTCCTGAGTCTCTTGCCCCCCGCCCCATGGGATCATGCTTGGTGATGTTTTCAGCGGAGTTGCTATTGCTTGTCACGTATTCGCCCAAGTTCCGTCAGTATGACAGAAGCTTCCAACCACTGCTCTTCTGCCATTATCTGCAAGCGTGGGGTTCTGCACATGTTTTGAAGACAGTAATTGACGACAGGAAAAATTTCAATCTTCTGGATCCGAGGCATAGCTAGAAATGGTGCAGGGGATGTTGTGGGCAAAATGCATGTTTAACATAAAAGCGCATGGGGCCTACAGATGATGGAATGTCACCTAAAATAATTCCACACAAGTCCCAGCATCTCACCCATTTTCATTTCCAGGCACAGCATCAGCGCCACAATGTTAAGCACCACATCCCTCCACTCTACACACGATGCCACAACCTATGGATTCCCAAGTGCCGGCTGTAAAACCCTTATAAGTGGTTGGTTTTATAAGACCAAATTAAACACAATACGTTTCAGTGCTCACCCATATTGTGGGGGGTTGTGTAAATTATCTTCACACCAATAAAAGCATTCCCTATAATGTACACATTCGTTACACAGGCCAAAAATGAGTTTCTAACACCATTTCCACAATACCGCATAACCCAGGCCAAAAATGAGTTTCTAACACCATTTCCACGATACGACGTAACCCACAAAAGTTGCTCATATTTTAACCACTAGTCTACAAACACTTGATTCTATCAATAGTGCTCCTGGGATGGAATCGGGATACATAGAAGAGTGTATGAAAACCAGCTATAAGCAGTTACAACATGGATATACTGAGAAATCACTCCTTAGCCACAAGTTTTACCTTAGAAATCAAGACAACCCATTATGTATCCCAAACTAGAAATGAAACCCTCCCACGGAGTTAGACAAAAACCACACAAAGGAAGCAGCATCAGACATGGTTAAGCCCACGACAGAGCTGGGCAGGCTTTTACCACGTGAAAAGGAGTAACCCGGACCTTTAATATGGTAAGGCTCCCCATTACCTCGTCCTGACAAAGACTCTATTAAAGTCCTACCAACAACATTGCTCATACACACATAGCGCACAGTACACATATGCTTCTAGGGGGACCTTAGGGAAAGGCAGCGTGTACACACATGCCCCCACATGGAGCTATGTGGTGTGACACACACATCTACTGCTAATACCACCTGCACTCACAGTTCACAGTTAGAAAATAACACTTTTCTGTTGTCTTCCTGATAAACATTATTATATATTTTCTTTTGAGATAGGTTTTAACTATATATCCTGGCTGGCCTGAAACTCGCTATATAGCCCAGACAAACTCACAGAGATGCACCTGTCTCCACCTCCCGACTAAAGGCACGCGCCACCACACCCAGCATGGTGAACATTTGAAAGCCAATACTATAATCACCTATAAGAGGAAACCAGGTGATTTCTCTTACAGGCGCTGGCCAGTCACATTCTAAGTGCTAGGGAAGTCTTCTGTTCTGTTCTCAGGCTTCATGACTACGTGCCCTGGGCCACCCATGTGGTCCCTGAGGTTTTTCTCACAGACTGAAAGTCGGCCTCGTGAAAGATGGTAACACACTAGGTACTCAGGAAGAGACAATACGCAGGTGAACTACATGTGTTTTCCAAATGCCGGAATACTGCAGGTTACTGTGGCTTGGCCCAGCTTCTCCGGAGCTTCCAGATTCAGGCTTGGCAAGATAAGGCCTCTTTCCGTAGGGAGCGGTTGAGAAGGTTTGCTCCCCACACCCAGAGCCACTCAGGCATATACTGTGCGAAAATAAACTACAAATGAAAGAGAAAGACATGGTTAGAATCCTAAACCATCAAAGCCGAAAGAATAAGGATACAGATCAGTGTGGGATCTGGCCCTGTTAACAGAACATCTAGTGACCGCATTAAACAACAGAGTCTGAGCCCCTTCCATACTGAGGTTTGCTTCTGCATAGGGTAGTCACCGCGATTCAGTCAAGGTAGCACAAGGACAAGATGCCCCATCATGATGCCCACCATCAGTGCTCACTCCCTTTCTGCATGCTCCTGAAACATATGTCCTAATTAAATCATTCTAAATCCAAGAGAAGCTACAGCTGTACTACCCTGAACAGGATTTCATCTACATCCAAGGAGATGAAAGGAGTCTTACAGGGGTTCCTTGGGAGGACCTGGGAATGGCTCACACAAAACCTGAGACCGGTGAGACCCTGGGAGCCCCGAGGGTACTCGTTTTGCATGTTTCAGTTTTTACTTAGTGGGAAGGGAGCTAAGCAGAGTCAACCAGAGAACAGTTCTCCAGTAGGCCAGTCAAGTGCTGACTCCCTCAGCAGCTGTCTGCGGGAGCAAAGGGAAGAGGAGGAGTGGTGAACTTTATCCTCATGGACCAGACAAGAAGCACTGGAGCTTCTAAGGCACACTCCTGAGTCAGGATACCTTCAAAATGCCCTGGTCTTCCATTTTAGCTGTACTTAATGATGAAAGCTAAGCATGCCCAGAGTATTCCTGTCCATCACTTTAACCTAACCTTACACTCAGCATGGACCAACCCTGTATGCGTATGTACAGCCTTCCTGAATAAACTCCTACACCCTTTGTTATGGGAGACATTGCTCCAGAGACGATGCCTATACTCTTCTGCAAGTCAATCTTTATCCACTCCTGCATCTTAGCTGCGCTGCTTTGGGCTTTGTACTCACCTAATTAGACAAGGAAGGACTGAACCACTCTGAGCTAGGGTGGTGACAGTCCACAAACGAAGTAAGAGTTTGGGAAGCAGAGGTACACAGGAAGTAAGAGTTTGGGAAGCAGAGGTACACAGGAAGTAAGAGTTTGGGAAGCAGAGGTACACAGGAAGTAAGAGTTTGGGAAGCAGAGGTACACAGGAAGTAAGAGTTTGGGAAGCAGAGGTACACAGGAAGTAAGAGTTTGGGAAGCAGAGGTACACAGGAAGGGACTTCAGGCTCTTAAAACTCTTTAGCCTCTGAGTCATATCAGGGTGCTGACCCATCCAAGCTTAAGAAAGCAGTGCTCCTGGGGCAGCAAAAAACCTGTGGTGGCCCTCAAAGTGATGAAATTCAGAAAGACATTGGAAGGCACTGACAGTGACCGTGCACACTCAGGTACACACATCAGTAATGACGACACAGGTATCCATCTTCCTTTCCAAACTGAGGCAGGGGGGAGACAGAGGGAGGGCTTTGGAGGCAAGCAGGGCTGGAGACTGCATGCCAGGGGCTCTGCCCGCCCACCGAAGTTCTCCCAGTGGCAGAACTAAGCTGCTGGGAATCGGGTACACTGGCGCCACTGAGGAAGGGTCTTGTCCATCTCTACCTGGCTTCCCTCAGTCATCTTCATCTCGGCTAGACCTCTTTCCTCCTTTGTCCTCCATGCTGAGACTCTCGCCTAGTTCTTCTCCTTACATGCTCTCTCTATGGTGTTACCAAACGCTGCCAACCTGCAAACCTGTCTCCAGCAGAAGTCCCTCACCTGGATGCCCACCTGTGTAGCTGCCACCTCAGCTTCTCTGCAGAAGTCCCCAGGACCCTAGCAACCAACTGTGCACTGGTCCCACTAGCTTCCATCATGCCTGATTGCCTCTTCTCAAGCAGTCACCCATCTGGACCAGAGTGGCACCAACGCTTCCACCCCTCCTGTTCCATCTATCACTATGTTACACATCTCCAGGCGGAACACACCGCTAACGTGATGTCACTGCTTGAGCAGAGATCCACCATGCATGTCTGCTATCCACTTCCTCCTCCCAGCAACGAACAAATGCAGAACACCGTTCTCACTAAACACCCACAGGAGGCCAACTGGGGTGAGACACTGTACCATTCGTATGACAAATCCCCAGTCTGTTCCTTAGAGCTAAAGAATGACAGGGGGTTGAAATCTTCATCAAACTGAGCCCTTTGTGACCCTGGGAAATAGCATTCAGAAGCAATAACTACAAGGGAAAAGTCACAGCCAGAGCCAATAGAGAAGTACAGCATGGTCAAGACAGCAGTGGATGAATATCTGTGCTGTAAAACAGAAACGGGCTGGAGAGATGGTCCAGTGGTTAAGAGAGCTGGCTGCTCTTCAAGAAGACTGGAGTTCAGTTCCCAGCACAAACATCAGACAGCTCCCAACTACCCAGAACTCCAGCTCCAGGGGGACTGACACTCTCTTATGACCTCTGTGGGCACTGCAATCATGTGCACATACCCAGAGAAACATAAGTAAACACATAAAATTAAAATTTAAAAATGCTTTAAAAGGGCATCACCCTAAAAGTTAGGGGGGAAAAGACAAAAGAAACAGATTGGTGAAGGATACATTCTAGAGAGTTCTTTAATGTGGACCAAATTCACCTGCCATTAAGATGTTGTGTTTCAGACGTGGTCAAAATATCTTGTCATCATTTGTCCTTGCAGCTGCATCTCCAAGACAACTTTAAGGCCTTGGAGCCACTTTTCACTTTTTGTTTTGAGAAAGAAAAGGTCTCACTACATAGGCCAGGCTGACCCTAAGTTGAGATCCTCCTGCCTCAGCCTCTTGACTATTGAAGAGATGGCTGGGCTATCATTTCCAGCCTTAAACTACTTTTCAGGTTTCTTTGCTCAGTTCTCGAGAAGTACAGACCCAGAAAGAGCTACTAAGACAGCTTTTTAGACAAACTTATAGTTCTGAGCCTTCAGACGAATAAAAGATTTGCTCACGTCAATTTTGTCATGGTAAGCTAAATTATCTTGATATGCAATAGCCCCCGAAGTATTTAACTCATAATCAGAAATGCCCAGTAAATTCTAAATCTAGTAACATCTATTTCTAGTTCAGATAATAAGAAACAAATTATTATAAATCTTTAGTTACCGCCCCTTGTGATTAAAATCATAATTTTAAGTATTTCATAAAGTTCAAATATTTTTCTTTTTTGGTTTTTCAAGACAGGGCTTCTCTGTGAAACAGCTCTGGCTGTCCTAGAACTCACTTTGTAGACCAGGCTGGATTTGAACTTACCTGCCTCTGCCTCCTAATTGCTGGAATTAAAGACGTGAGCCACCACACCTGACAGAAGCTCAAATATATTTCAAAATATTTTTAATTACACTGATGTGTGTGTGTGTGTGTGTGTGTGTGTGTGTGTGTGTGTGTGTGTGTGCGTGGACTGTGGTGTGTATAGAGCTCTGAGGACAACTTGTGGGAGGCAGAGCTCTCCTTCCGCCACGTGGGTCTTGGAGATCAAACTTAGGTCATCAGGCCAGGTGGCAAGCACCTTAACCTGCTGAACCATCTGGCTGGCCCCCAAATACTCTTAAGATATTTGTTTTGTCCAGGCAGTGGTGGTGTATGCGGAGGCAGGTGGATCTCTGTGAGTCCAAGGTCAGCCTGGTCTACAAGAGCTAGTTCCAAGGACAGCTAGGGCTGTTAAAGAGAGAAACCCTGCCTCTAAAAATTAAAAAGATCTTTATTTTGTCTCAACAACAACAAAAAATCTTAGGAAACATTCTGTATTTCCTGAGTAAACAAATCCAGGAATACATGGAGATTTACTTGACATGATGGTGATACACTTACGGCCCTATCTTAGGGCTTCCTGAACTGGACTGTGCACACAGCACTTCCCCTTCAGGCATCACCAAAATCTCCGCACTGAAATCCCTATTCAAGCACCAAGTATTTTCACATTCCCCACGCACCAAAGCAGCCTATTTCATGTTTTGGGGGAAAATGAGAAAACTTGAAAATCATTACAATAATCCCCAGACATGAGCATCTAGTGCTGTACGTGCAATCACTGAGAATGTGAGGTATAAGTGGGGATTCCCAACCCTCGGTCCCTGGCATGGCTCACAGAGCTTTTGACCTGACAGCACAGGGCTACCTGAATAGAGTGAGACCAGTAGCCTGTGGTCCTTTTCGAAATGCCCAGGGTCGACACCGCATGCTGTGCATACACTCTCGGCGAAGGTGCCAGCCACGGGCATCTGTGCAGGAAGCTGCCAGGCGCAGTCACACTGGTGGTCACGTGGAAGGGGATCAGACTCTGCACGAAGATCCCTTTGGAGGCGTACTCATACTGCAGGGCTCGGCTAAAGTGGTCCAGATAGGCCTGGGGGAAGTTGAGGGGGGGCAGAAAGGGAGGACTTTGAATCTAGAAGGACCTTGAAAGTAAACCCAGGAGCAAAAGACTTGCCTATTCCCATCTCAGGGAAAATGGCCAGCATAAGCAAAGGGGAGCTGACTACTCCCTGACCATCCCACAGGAAGAAGAGCCTGACCTTGGATGCAGAAAAGGCCGCCAGCTGTGGTGTGGGCTTGCAGCAGGAGCCAGAAGACACTGTGACGATGGCGCCCTTCTTCCTCTCCACCATTCCCGGAAGCACTATGTGGACCATCAAGCTTGCAGCCGCAATGTTCACATTCACAATGTCCCAGAGGGTGTCCTCAGGAATCTGGGTGAAATACTGGGGATAGGGGTAGAATGCACCCACGTCATTCACCAGGATGCCAATGTCTCTGTCTCTCAGGGCTTCTCGGATTGGAGCATAAATCTCCCGGCCTCTGCTGAAGTCCGCCACCATGACAACTGTCTCCACCCTGTAGGTGTCAGCTATGTGCTTGGCCACGGCCTGCAGCTTCTCTTCTTCCTGGCCAATCAGGATCATGTTGAGTCCCCGGCTTGCTAACTCCTCAGCATAGGCCTTCCCAATGCCATCTGTGGCCCCTGTAAAGGCAAGCCAGGAGGCATAAGTGTGTTGAAGTATGGTATCCTTACAGAGAACCAGAACTGCTCACAGTTAATCTCATCAGAGAAAATCATACACATCTGTCAGTAAAGGACTATGCTAAATTGATAAGGTGAACCATAATGCTAAAGATCCTCAGGCAGGGACTAGCCAGAGGGCTCAGTGCTTGCTGCTAAGTCTGATGACCTGAGTTCAAACTCCAGGACCCACATGGTGGAAGGAGAGAACTGATTCCCAAAAGTTGTTCCCAGGCCTTTACACGTACACATGGCACACACATGTGTGCATGCACACAACACACATGCACACACACACACACACACACACGAATGCATGCACTCATGCATGCACTCCAAGCTACCCTGGCAGACAGACCAGGAACTGCTCACACTCAGCCTGCTGGAGTAGGATACTGTGGAATCTGCTTCCAGTCTCACCCCTGGCTTGCCTAGGCGTCAGGATGAGCTTTCTGGGACATGGAAATACATCACAATGCAATTCAAAACAGGTAAAGCATCTCTGAGAGCTTTGACAACCCCAAAGGACAATTTCAAAACAGACAGCAAAAAGACATGTGAGAGGTGGGAATAGGGGGCCGGGGAACAAGAGCTGGAGTAATGAGGGGGATGCCTTGGAGGACAGGGCTCCCTGAAGTGGGGTGGGAAGAAGGGAAGAGCACAGAACGAGGTCTCAGCAGGAGGCAGAAGCCTCCACTTAAATTCTGTAGCTGCTCGCTGGAAGCACTGACTTAAAATACAACCCAAAGAGAAAGACCACTGGAGCTGAGGTTACGTTACCACTGACGACGGCCCATCTTCCATACTGCTTGATGAGGTCGGGCCTGCTCCCCAGGCGAGGGATGAAGTGCAGCCTGATCAGGCTGTAGAAGTCACAGATGACCGTGATGCTCTTTCTGGCTGTGTACCAGGCTCCCACCAAGGCCAGGGCTTCCATATAGCAATTGCAAGACCTGGCGATTTCCCTGTACAAGAGGTAGAAGCTGTCAACAGCAGCCATGGCAACCTGCAGGGACAAGAAGAGAGAGCTGTATTTTGTGAACTTCCTCAGGTCACAACTGTGCACTCAGGAGCAACAAAACTCCAGAGGGCACACAACCTGAGACTGTCACAGCATGACCTCACTGTCTAACACCTGTGGCTTAGGAAGTGCTGGCTCTCCAAGAGATTATTCAACAGAACTACTCGGCTATGGAATTCCTCCCCAAATCCGGACTCTGAGCTACAAGCAGTCTGAACAAAGAGAAACATGAGTGCCCTACTTCGAAGCTGCAGGAGGCACAATTATCACTGATGGCAGCTGGAAAGTGTCCAGCTCCCCAGTCAGTCAACAGTGACAAGTAGAATAAACACAAGTAGTGACAGAATGTGACCTTGGTCCCCAAAAACATGCATATTAAATAAAAGGAGCACCCCTAAAACATGAGATGATGATGCCCTCCTGCAACAGCAGAGCAACCTCCCCACCCCCATTACTACCTTGTTTTGCCTGGTATTTTCCCTCCTGGCCTCTAGGTTTGAGAAAGTCGCACACACCTCTTCTAGGTGTGTGCACAGCAAACACTAAAGGGCAGACACGCCCTAAGTATTGTGTTAAGGAGCCAAGGCAGAGGCAGGCATTTAACAATTAAAATGCAAAGCTCATCTGGATATCTTAGCCTATGAGCAGACGGGGCCCTGGAGAGGTGGACAGAGGCCAGGCACGGTCTTGATGGCATGACCAAGGGCTGTGCTCCATCCTGGACCAAGGCAGAGGAGCCGCTGCAGTCAGATCCAGGGCACACTAAGTGGCCAGAGGAGCCTGAAGGCTCACATGCACAGTAAGACAGCGGAGACTACGCACAGGCAACTCGATTTTAAGCACCACCCCGTCTCCCTCAAAAAAGAAAACATAAAGCTTGTGGGAATGACTTCTGGAAGGAGATCCATTTAAAGTGAGAGGTGGGAGTCCTGGAAACCGTCAACACAGTGTCAAAAATGGCACAAGTCTTGGGGATAGAGTGGGTGCCCTCTGTGTCTCCTGCGACAAGCTAACCACCGAGCAGGAACCTGTGAGCAGGAACTTCCCAAGGCATAGGGAAGCATGAAGAGAAAACTGAGCAGCAGCAGACATGCAAGCTGCGGAGGCCCTGACCACACAGCTCACTCTCCCCAGTAAGTCCCACACTTCCACCATGTGGTACAAATCAAGCTGACATCACAGTATGTTTTGAAAGCTATTCTCAACCTGTATAGTAGTGTGGACACATATTTTGGGAGGCTGAGGACGGAAGAGTCCCAGTTTGAGGCCAAAAAGCTGGGCTATTTAAATAGTAAGACTTTGCTTCCAAAAAAAAAAAAATCAGACCCCAGCTGAACCGGTGGTACATGCCTTTAATCCCAACATTGGGGAGGCAGAGGTAGGTGGCTCTCTGTCAGTTCAAAGCCAGCCTGGTTTACATAGTAAGTTCTAGACCAGCCAGGGCTACACAGGGACTGCCTTTAAAAAAAAAGAAATCAACTACTGGAGAGGCTAAAGTGGGAAGTTCAAAGCCAGCCTGGAACTTAAAGAAAAAATATCTAAGGATGGGGCGGGGGTGGAAGTGTTACTCAGTGGCTTATCCAACATGAAGTCCTGACTACAAGCGCCAGCACCGCAAAGAAAGGGAGGAAGAAAAGAAAGAGGGAGAGAAAATGGGGGGTGGGTGAAGGGATGGAGCTACTGCCCTCTGCCCCAGCTTTCCCAAGACTCTGAACACCAGTACAGCAAATCCAGCAGAAGGTGCCTGACCTCAGGGGTTTCTGCTCTCCTCACTGTCAGCCCCAGTCTTCTCTTAGCTTCTTGCTGCCAGCGCTGCCCTTAGAGGCAGCTGCAAAGGGGAAGGGAAGCCAATATCAAACAAACAAAACCCAGGCTCAGCTGGGAACACTTTATGCAAAACTAAGATCAATGCTTTCAAAACAAAGCACAACTAGAGTATGTGCCTGGGGACAGTCCCCTGGCCTTGGAGGCAGTGGAGAGGGCATTCCTTCCTTGTCCCGACTCTTTTCTTCTTAGGGTCACAGCATCAGATAGGACAAAATTCCATCCAGGTGAGCTTGGGGATCAATGGCAATCTATACTGCCCTAAGAGCACCTGGCTATGGTCTTTACATCTGCCTGTGGAAGGGTCACCCTCTCTCTCTCCACACCCTTCCTCAGTCCCCTGCAACGTCTGCTTGAATTTTCCACACCACAACAGCCAGCCTGTGTAGCCCACGCCCAAAGCCTGGTAGATTCTGGCAGGCCTGCTTGAACCCAGGTGCCCAACACTTTCTCATCCCCTGGCAGAAGTAGCAGCAAAGGAGAGAGACTTAAAGGAGGGGGGCGGTTTGGGAGGCTTGGCAGGATTCTCCATTTTCCCCCTGGAGACCCTTCCCCAGCTTGCCACTGTCATGAATTGCTGAGACCGTGACAGCCCTGGTGTGCTGGAGTCTTGACATAAGAAATACCATTCGGTCATTCCTCCCAGCCAGGCCAAGGTGAGACCTGATGCACATCCGCCAAACTCACAGAAGCCTGATGAAGTCAAACACCAGATGGTTTATGAATAAAGCACAAAGCCATCAAAAGACCTACACTGGTAGTTACTGGCCCGTGTGTGTATGGGGGCGGGTCTCATACAGTGTACATGGAAAACAAAACCTTTCAAATAGGGCTGAAGATGGCAACTCAATGTCCCAGACCAAAGACAACTTCAGAAATAAATCTAGGAGTCCCTGGGCCCATATGCCTGGAGACCCACAGAAAGCTAACCGACCATCAGTGAGGCAGGGCATTTGCAGGTCTGCTGAGGGAGGAGGCGAAAACAGAACATGCATAGGACACTTCTAATAGATGAGTAAGATCCCTAGGACAAAAAGAGAACGGCTGTCTAGCCAGTCCCCACTCCAGCCACAGTCCTGGGACATGACTGGACATCCCCACGTGTCCTTACACAGGGCAGGAAAGTCAGAGGCGGTAACATGACCACAGTCTCCACAGGGTCACAGTCAAGACCCGTGAAGGACTCTGAGAGGTAGCAAGGGCAAGGACATCTTCTCTGGGGTCTCCAGATGGGGACTGTGACTTTGGTCTCTACCTGCAGAACTAGTAATAATCATGTCACAGAAGGAAGTATGGTGGACACAGAGACAGATGCCGGGAAGAAGGAATGGGCAGGTAGACAAAGCACTGTCAGTCTGGAAGACAATGCGACAGGCCCTCAGCCATAACCATAGTGCTATCAGGAAGAAAGTCCTTTGCTCTTGGACTGAAGGGTGACCCTGCAGGCTGGGAATGACTGACAAGGCCTCCTTACACTCTGCAGCCACAGGCCGCGCTCTTTGTCTGGCTCTGGTGTGTCCACTGAGTCGGCCTTGGACACAGAACCCTAAGTCCTGTTTAGCCTTCTAAGCCAGTCCGTATTCACTCTCTGTCCTTGGTTCAAATCCCCAGCCATCAGGAGGGTGAGGAGCAACCTCCTCCAGCCTGAGGACCCTTCCTCTCCTATCAACCCAGTCCCACCCTCTGCTGCTCTGTCTCTAACACAGTATTTATTTCACTTGTCTCTGACTCTGCAACTGGAGCTCAAGCCTCCAGAGGTCAGGAGCTATGTCCTAAACTAACTTCTCCATAATTAAAAAAGGGGGGGGGGCTGAGCATGGTGGCACATTCATTTAATCTCAGAACTCAAGAGGCAGAGGCAAGTGACTATCTATGAGTTCAAGGGCATCCTGGTTCACAAATGAGAACATGTCTCAAAAATAAAAAATTTTGGAAAAGAAACTAGAAAACACATTCCAAAGTATAAAACCTACTATGCACAGTCTGAAGGAAAACAAAACACCTACTCAATGACTAGCCTAACAAAAGCAGCATCCAATAAATTCCAAGACACCCAGACTTCCTTCTTGTCCCCTCTTCTACACTGAAGGGCACATCCTCCCAAAAGCTGGGGTTTCTTTCTTTCTTTCTTTCTTTCTTTCTTTCTTTCTTTCTTTCTTTCTTTCTTTCTTTCTCCCTCTCTCTTTATTTTTGAGGCACAGGCTGCTTTGATCTTACCTCAGCATCATGACTGCTGGCATCACAGCTTATACCCCAAACCTTCTACTCTGGCTCTCTTTGTAAAGAGCTGCCAGCTTTCTGTTCTGAAACACTTCATGGCGCTGCTGAGTGCTGCCTGTCTGAGTGGCTCCCGAGGAGTGCCCCAGTGTCCCGAACTGACCTGCACCCTCTACCTCCAGAGACTCTTCTACTGGCTGAGGTCACAGCTTTGCTGTAGGTCGTGACACGCCCACATACAATTCCTGTCCATGCTACCACCAGCCCCGGGTCACTCCTCAAATTCTTAAGAACATCTCTTAGGCACTGGTGCAGGCATTCACGGAAGGGGCACGCCACACAGTGGCACTGCTGGGCCACAAGGCACTTGAAGGTTCCACTCTCCCCTGCCGAGTGAGGCCTGACTCACAAGTGGGTGTGCACACTGCCTCCTTGTGCCACCTGCAGGAACGCCCAAGAGTTCACCCTCCAACAACAGGGTGTGTAGGAGTGGATAGTAAGGGGCCAAGGCTCTTGCGAGCCATGTGTGCTCCTGCTGCTTCTCAGTCTCCGAAATGTTCGTTCCCGCCTGCCCCTCTTCCTACGATGTTGTTGTCTCTTTCTGTCAGAAAGACAGGAATTCTTGACAGACTCTAGACACGCACTCTCTCTGCTATTTCTTGCTCGCATTGTTGATGCGCCAGATGTCTTCGTTTCCAGGCCCCTTCTTTTGCCCCTTCCCGTGGCAACCCCCGCAGGAGACTCCTCACAGTATTTTCTAGAAGCTCTTCTGACTTAAGTCTGCGATCCTGGATTTTGTAATGGTGGAAACCGGTGTTCACGCATCCTCCGCATGGCTCCACAGCACCAAAATGCTGTGTATACAATATTGCCTTAGCAAATACAATATTGCCTTAGCAAATACAATATTGCCTTAGCAAATCCCTTTAGATACAGTTTGTGCCAGAGCTCAAGTTTCACTCTTGAAAAGGAAAAAAAAAAAATCCCAAAAACTTCGCATCAGCATCTGGCAAATTCTCTTACAGATCAGTGACATTTGGGGAAGTCCTTATCATCTTCAGTCATCTGTTCGTGATCACTGACTGAACCAGCAGCGAGGCTGAGGGAAAAGAACAGCAACAGGGAACCCAGAACCCGGGACTCTAACCCAAGATCCAACACCCGAGATCCAGGTGTCTACTTAGGCACCAGGAATTAAGGCAACAGCAGCCCACTCCTAGGCACTCATCCAAAATAACTGAATTTTTTTTTGCTTGCACTAAAACTCTGTAAAGCGGGTTCCTACCAGCCTGATTCACACTAGCCAAAAACTGAAACTGCCAAAATGCCCATCAAGTGATGACCACAGTGGGGCCCAACCATAATACAGTGGAATATTGCTGAGCTCTAAAGAGGACCGGGGCATGAGTACATGCTGTGGCATGAAAACACGAGGCCGAGGGCCAGAAGTCAGACACAAGATATGTATAAAACATGTTTCCAGTTGGGAACTCCACAGACACAGAAAACAGATCAGGCACCCTATCTGGAGGCAAGATGGGCTCAAACTGCAGCTGATGGGGTGGAACTTCTTTTGGGGGTGGTGGGAATTATCTGGAATTAGGGATGACAACTGCCCAGCACTGTAATATGCTACAAAGCGCTAAGTTGCACATTTCAAAATGGCTAAAATGATGAATTTTGATATGTAAATTTTGCCTCCAAAAAAAAAATATCCACTGGGAACTAGGAGTTGGCTCAGCAGGTTGATTGCCAGGCAAGCCTGAGGACCTGCGCTGACATCCCCAGCTGTATGTAAGAGTAGAAAACTGTAGAACCAATTTGTAACCCCAGGACTGGGAAGGAAAAAACAAACGAGAGAGTCATGGGGGCCAGCCAATCTAGCCTAAATGAAACGATGGGTTTAGTGAAAGACATTTTCTCAAAAAATAAGGCGGAGAGTTAATAGGCACTGACCTGTGGCTTCCACACCCACACATGAGTGAGCAACACACACACTCCGCTAATAAAGTAGCGTTGAACTCTGCGCTTCTGAAATATTCCCGAAATGACTAGGGTCACTCTGAAAAAGAGATCCTGCCCTTGGGGATTAAGTACACCACAACACCTGTCCTTTGGCCATCACCTGTGAAAGGGGCTAACACTTCCTGGCTACAAAGAGAATTAGAGGAGGTGATACATAAAAAGCACTTACAACAGAGCCTTTCGCAACCACTCAATAAACCGTAGCCATTAGCCAGGATTATTACTCAGGGTTCGATGTTAGCTACCGCTATTTGTACTGACTCGACTTTGTGAAAAAAGCTTCTAAGAGCGTTATCCCTACTCTACCCCCTCCTTCAATCTCACAGGCAATACTACACATGAGGAAAAAGACGCAGTCACATCCCAGGATGTCAGCGCTAAGACCTGAGACTCAGGCGCGGCTCAGAGCCCTGGCCGGTGGTCCATGGGACACCTCCTACCCCCGACCGGCCCTGGGAACCTGTATCCCCTGTGGTCACCGCCCAGGGGTGCGGCTGAGTTCTGGTAGTAGAACAGGGACTCGACGGAGCGTTTCCCCATCCCTCCCCTGCGCCGCCGGGCGCCGCCCAGCGACTCTGCAGAACCCAGTCGGCTCTGCAGGATCTGCGCGCTTTCTTCAGCAGCGCTGCCATTCTGCATCAGTTCTGAATCCTAGAACCCATTCAGACCCAGCGGCGGGGAAAGAAGGATAAGGCGGCACCGACAAAAGGGCGGTCACAGGGCGTGTCGCCTGTGCGACGCGCGCGGCGAAGATGAGGCCCGGGACACCTGCTCTGGCTGCCGAGGGACCGCCGGGAGCGCGGACCAAGAGTTCCCAGCTACAGGACGCGCAGAGGGGTGTGGGGGGCGTTCCGGAGAGTCGGGGGTCCCCGGGGGCGTGGCAAGGGCCGGAATCGGGGCGCTACAGGCACGGGCGCAATACCTGCAGCAAGCCGCGCGGTCTCCGAAGCCCGTCCCGCCACCAGTCCGCGCGGCCGCCGCCCCAGACTCAGCCGCAGGTCCGCTACCCACGTGATCCGCTACGCACGCACCTGGGTGGAGCCCCCCACTAGGCCCGCCCTCGGCGGCGTAACCGACTGCGCGTGCGCATTGGTTACCACGACGACCAGGGAAGCGTTGGACCGCCAACGACGCGGACTGTAGTGCCAGAGCTGAGTGGCGGGGCGAGGAGCGAGCATGCACCCCGAGTCCTCAGAGACGCCGGCGGATGGAGCTGCGGAACCCAGTCTGGAGGAGTCGGCGGGCGATCACGGCGACGTGGGCCCAGGGGTTCGCAAAGAAGGTGCCATCGCGTCGGGGAGCCGAGGGGGAGAGGGCCAGTGTGCCTCACACATGCCCATTCACGCAGCTGGGAGTAACCAGCACCCCTCACATATGCCCATCCATACAGCAGCAAGAACAGCCAGCCAACCCGCCTCACACGTGCACATCAACACAGCCCGGAATAGCCAGCACCCCTCAAACATGCCCATCCACACAGCCATGGGTCAGCCAGCACACCACATACATACCTGCCCATTCACTATTAACGAATGCTAGACCTTTATTAATGTAAGGAATCCAGCACATATAGAACACCAACTATTTATTCCAATGAATATTAATCAGGGACCGCCAGTGGCTGGGACTTGTTTCCAATGAATGTAAGGCATAGTCCCCAGTGGTCAGTGTTATTCAACAGACCACCCCACCCTCCCCACCCCTGCCAACACACACACAGAGAGCTCATCAGCTCTTGAAGTTACATTCATTTGACGCTTCTAGAGATGCCTTACGGGGTAAAAGTGCTAACAACACAAGCCTGATAATCTGAGTTTGAATCCACAAGTGCATACAGTGGTTCAAATCTGTATCCCAGTGTCCCCAAAAGTTATGTCTGTGGCAGTGATTCTTTGGCTAAATTTTTCTTCTATGTAACTTGATATTCTCCAAGAAAATTTACTGGTAAATTCTCCAGATTCTCCATGACACCGGTTTGTTCTTTTTAATTATTTTTTTCAGTGTGTCCTCCCCTTTAAAAAGAAGTTTATTTTGGGGTGGGGGTGAAAAGGGAGAGGTGGGCAGGTCCCCAAGGAGGCCAGAAGAGGGCGTCAGATACCCTGGAAGTGGAGTTACAGGCAGTTATGAGCTGCCCTGTAGGTGCTGAACTGAACTCTGATCCTCTGGAAGAGTAGCAAGCATTTCAAGCACTCTTAATGACTGAGTCATCTCTCCACCACCCTGTACAGCAATTTTTACAACAATCTGTAATGTAATGTACATGTCACTTTTAGGCTGATCCTTTATAAAAATTACACAGGGGAACATAAAAATGTGGACAAAGCTATTCTTTGTGTTGTTGTTTCTACCATCTGAAGCATGTTAGCAATGCAAATGTCTTTAAGGGAGTCCTTGTAGGGCACAGTGGATTCTTCTTCTGCCTTGAAAATAATGCACTGACAGCTTCATCCATCAGTAGGGATCATTCTCAGGAACATATATGGGTTCCACGAAAAGCACAGGATCCCATTTATATAAATCAAAAACATGACGGCCTACTTTTTGGTTTGTTTGTTTGTTTTGGTGTCTTGCTATATAGCCCAGTCTGGCCAAACTTAAAACCCGGTGATGAGTCTCCTTTCTCGGGCTTCCTGAGTGCTGGGATCACAGGCTGGGATTGTCATGCCCATCCTAAATTTTTTGATCTTTACAAATTAACTCCTTTTTTTTTTTTTTACAGAAATTAATGAGATCAAGGAAACGTGCGTGGACCCTTCTTCTGCATCCTGCCAAAGTCAGCAGCAACAGAGTGGCGACAGTGGCTCAGATGGTCACTTAGCCAATTCGAGAAATGACAAGGATGATCGGAGCCCCAGGTATGTGCTGTGCAGCACAGCTCCCAAGCCACCAAGGAGGGTGCACGGTGATAGCCCCTTAACCCCTGCACAGGAGCCTGCCCAGTTAGTACTAGAACAGGGTAGAACCAGCAATACCTCTTTAAGAGAACGAGGGGGTGTTACTTGTATTTATTTATGTGTGTGCATGTGTGTGTAGGTGGCCATGGAGGCCAAAAGGAAGTGTTGGGCTCCATGGAGCTGGAATTGCAGGAGGTTGTGAGTTGTCTGAAGCGTACTGGGAACTGGTCTCGTATCTTCTGCAAGAGCAGCAAATGCTCTTAATTGCTGAGCTGTCTTACCATGCCTCCAGCCACTAGTGCTTTTTTTGAATAAAAAAAAGGGAAGTATTCATTATGAGTGTGGGAGGAAGAATATGGAAACAAATGTGCGAAGTACATACCCCTGCGTGTACCCCGACACATAAACCAAGGCCGAAAGACAATTTGCAGAAGTCCGTTCTCTCTTTCCACTGAAGATTCCAGTGATCAGACTCAGGTCTTCAGGCTTTGATCCTGCCCGCTGAGCCATCTTGTCATCCCCTCTGCCTCTGGCCCCGCATTAAGACAGGGTCTCACTCAGTTGCCTCGGCTGGCTCTCAGCCTCCTGAGTGTCAGCAGTACACATGTTCACACCATGCCTGGTTCACACTAGTTTTGTTGATGACACTGCTGAAAGTATTTTTATTAGGCTGAACACGGCAGGTTTTGTTTTGTTTTTTGTTTTTTGTTTTTTTTTTTTTTTTGAGCGCTGAAGTAACAGTATTGGGTAAAACCCGAAGAGCCATTTAAGGGAGGAGACGCTGCCGAGACGGCTCAGATGAGGACGGAAATTAGAGTCCCCAGTGCCCATGCAAACACCCAGACATCTCTGGACATGTGTAATCCCAGAACTGGGGAGGCTGAGACAGAGGAGTCCGGGAGCTCACTGGCTAGCCATTCTACCCACATCACCAGGTCCAGTGAGAGGGCTCTGCCTCAAAAACTATGGCAGATGTGGTGGACACCTGATGTTCACCTCTGGCTTCCCTGTGGCTCTGCACACACATACCAAAGGAGAAGGGGAGGAGGAGGGAGATTTAACATGAGGTTTCATATTTAGGACTTCAGACAGAATGGACATAGGACCTGAGCTGGTGCCATGGCTCACAGCTGCAATCCCAGCAGAGCTGAGGCAGGAGGACCACAAGTTTGAGGCTAGCCTGGGTTACATAGTGTGTTCTCAGCTGACCTGAGCCACAGAATGAGACCCTATCTCCAAACCAGCCCAACCCAAACATGAACCTTTAAGTATGTTTCCCAACCAGCAAGCCGAAGTGAGCCTCTTACTTGTGCTTTGCATTTTCACAGGATGACTAAACAGTTCCTTCAAAAGCTCTGCAAGCAGCACAAGCTGTACGTCACCCCTGCCCTGAATGACATGCTGTATTTACACTTTAAGGGTGAGTCCCAGGGGAGTCCATGACCAGTGTCAGGAGGACAAGGTAGAAAACAAGCTTTAGAGGTCATCTTTGTGCTTAAATATTTCTCTGAGTGGAACTTGGGCTTGACTGAGTTCATAAAGGGGCGGAGCGAGCATAGACAAGCCTCCCTTGCTTCTTTGGTTGCTTCCTTGATTTTTTCCCCTTTGCAACATAAAGACTGGAACCCAGGACCTCACACACACTAGGCAAATACACCGCCACTGAGATCCAACCCTAGCTAGCCCTCCTTTCCCTTTTTCTTTTGAAACAAGATTCACCCAATTGCCCAGGCTGCCCTTGAACTCACTTTGTAGCCCAGAAGGATCTTGAATTTCCATCTTCCTGCTTCACTCAACCAAGTAGCAGGGATTACAGGCCTGCACCACCAGGCACATAACTAATTAATTTCATCTCGACATCTCTCAACACCCCCCCCACACACACACTGAAGTAGGATCTTGTTATATAGGTCATGCTTGCCTTGAACTTGTGACCTTCTTGCCTCAGTCTGCTGAGAGCTGGCAGATCAGGCTCCAGTCAACATGGCTGGCTTAGGACTGGGCAATTTTGGGGGGCAGTTGTGAACCTTGGGCTTGGGATGGGTTTATGGTGAAGTACAGAAGATAAGGGTAGAAGACAAGGGAGCAGGGTCTTCGGTCCCCTCAGAATGTAGGTACTGTGGCATCCTAGGGACTTGGGATTAGTGTCCAGCCCCACATCTACATCTGAGCTCAGGATCAAGGCCAGGACCATCCTGATCAGTGATGACTGAGCTGGGACCCGCTGATCTCTCATGTTTGTCTATTTATTCAGGAAATCTTTCCTGAGAGCCTTCCATGCATGGGACTTTCTCAGTGCTGGGAATCCAGAGGTGGACGTGGCAAGGATGGTTTAGGGGTCTTGTAGGGTGGGGCAGGCATGAGTGGGCAGCTGCAGGGAGGAGGGTGTTGTGTAGGGAGGAACCCTGACTCAGCAGCACACAAGCCATAGGGTTTAGACGGGCTCCCCAACTGTTTCATCACTTCCACCCCTCTAAAATTCTCCACCTGTCATCCGACCATAGTAGTGGTTAGAACACGGGTCCTGGGGTGGGGGGAGCAGAGACTAAGGAGGATGAGGAAGAGGAGCCAGTGTTAGGCTAAGTGGATTCAGAGAGGGCAGGGAGCCAGAAGAGAGGTGCTTACCTTAGTCATCTGTCACTTGGTAATAAATCACCCTGAGATTTAGCAACTTCAAATACACTGGCTCCCACGGGTTCTGAAGATAGGGATCCCTGTGTGATTAGCCTGGTGGTTCTGGCTCAGGGTCTCTTTTGAGGGATGGTGAAATTGCCAAGTGCCCTCAATTACCTGAGCACTGCACTGGGGCTGGAAGATGACTATGAACCACAGCTCAGTTCCCCACCATGCGAGCCTCTCAGTGGCTGCCAGCTCCATGTCGCGCAAGCTTCCAAGAAAGGACACTACGGGAATAGGATCCCAGTTCCAGAAGGTATCCTTATGCCATGCCTTAACTGTCATCTCAGGGCCACCCTCGTTTTGATGTATCAACACAGGACCTGTGATAACCTGGGGGTAGGGGGATGCCTTGTAGGAATGAGAAAATGGGTCAGAAGTCTTGGAGAGGTCAGGAGGAAGATAAACAATGGAACTTAGCAATGGGGATGTCACTAGGGATTTCCAGCTTCTGATTATAGATGATAGGAACAAAAGAGAGAGTCTGACTTAGGGACTGCTGCTGGAGGGACAGAGGGTCTGACTTAGGGACTGCTGCTGGAGGGACAGAGGGAAATGGGGGCTTTCCCTAGTGACAGGGGAGGCGTGGGACAAGAGTGGAGGGTGGACCAGAGAGAAAGACCCATGTCAGAGTGCAGGAAAAAGACACATGGAGGCACAGAGACTAGCCCAGCAGTGAGCTAAGAAGACTTGGGTGTGACCCAGTGGTAGAGGACTCAGCCATCAGGTGTGAGGCCTTGGGTTCAATCAAAAATAAGGGGAATGACTTTGCAAAGAAAAGCTGTTGCTAGCTGTACAATGCTGGCACACGCCTTTAATCCCAGCAGTCGGGGGGCAGAGGCAGGCAGATCTCTGAGTTCCAGGACAACATGGTCTACAGAGCAAACTCCAAAATTACCCAAAACTTCATAGAATGACCCAATCTCAAAAATAAATACATAAATAAAACTTATTTTTTAAAAAAGAAAGAAAGAGGGGGCTGGAGAGATGGCTCAGAGGTTAAGAGCACTGGCTGCTCTTCCAAAGGTCCTAAGTTCAATTCCCAGCAACCACATGGTGGCTCACAACCATCTGTAATGAGATCTGGTGCCCTCCTCTGGCCTGCAGGCATACATGCAGATAGAGCATTGTATACTTAATAAATAAATAAAAGGTTTATTTAAAAAAAGAAAGAAAGAAAAAGAGAAAAGAGATGTGGGTGTCAATCTCTCAAGTTCAAGACCAAGATGCCAGCAGATCCAATGCCTTGTGATGGCTTCCAAGTTCACAGAATGAGACTTTTCATCTGTGACCTCAGTCTGTAGCCCAAGATAACCACAAAATTGTGATCCTCCTGCTGTAGCCTTCAGGGAGCTGGGGTCACTGTTGTGCCACCATGCCAAGCAGTCTCTCTCTAAAAGGGTACTAATCCCGTCATGTGTGTCCCACCCTCACCTCCCAAAGGCCCCTTCTAACACCATCACACTGGAGGTCGTGGTCTTCTACATCAGAATTTTTCAAAGACCCAAACACTCAGCCTCTGCCAATAGGCAAAACCAACAGAATCCAGGCCCCTCCCCTCTGAGTGCGCAGCCTCTACCCACTAGGGTTTGACCGCATTGAGAACCTAGAAGAGTACACAGGCCTCCGCTGCCTCTGGCTGGAGTGCAATGGCATCCAGAGGATCGAGAACCTGCAGGCCCAGAGCGAGCTGCGCTGCCTCTTCCTGCAAGTGAACCTGTTGCACAAGATCGAGAACCTGGAGCCGCTCCAGAAGCTGGACGCCCTCAACCTGAGCAACAACTACATCAAGACCATTGAGAACCTCTGTAAGCTTGGCAGCCCTGCTCTGTGCCGCATCCCGGCTGAGATTCCAGAGTGTGGGCCGGGAGCACATGCTACTGTTGCTCATTTGTGCCACCCCCCCCTCCAGCCTGCCTCCCTGTCCTGAACACACTGCAGATGGCCCACAACCGCCTGGAGACCGTGGCAGACATTCAGCACCTCAGTGAGTGTCTGCAGCTCTGTGTCCTCGACCTCTCCAACAACATGCTGAGTGACCCGGAGATCTTGAACGTGCTTGAGAGCATGCCATGTCTGGTAAGTGCAGCCCGCTCCACAGGCAGCCATGCTCCAGGGTGTGCTTCAGAAACATCGCCCTCCCTCCTTCCTCCCCTTCTCTTCCGTTTTTCCTTTCTGTAGTTGTGTGGCTTTTCCTTGGGAGACTTGGGCAAGTATCTGGTCACCCCTAATGGGGCACCATCAAGAGAATAAAGAATCGATTCTACCTAAATCTTAGTTACTTACAGGAGCATGGGTGATGCAAAGCCTGCATCACTGGGAAACCCACCCAGCATGGTGACACTCCTGCTGAGCTGCTTCCCTAGAGCTCCCTGGTGCCCAGCAGGCCACTCTCAGCTATAGCTCAGTGTCTTCCACACAACCTCAACAGACAGCAGAGACCTTGTACAATTTAAGTTCCAGCTTTCTGAGACTTGGGAGTTTTAGTTTTGTTTACTTCCTATGCCTTGTGTGTTTCCTTATGTCTTTTCAGCACCCTTCCTTCCTCCCTGGGGAAGGGATGTTTTGAGCTAAAAAAAAAAAAATAGCTTCAGAACAGTGGTTTTAGCTGAGTTTCTCAAGTGGCAGATGCTACCTCCTATTTAAAACATGGCAGTGGTTCTACTCAATATGTCCTACTCTACTAAATCCCCTTTTTATTTATTTATTTATTTATTTATTTTTGTTTTTTCGAGACAGGGTTTCTCTGTAGCTTTGGAGCCTGTCCTGGAACTAGCTCTTGTACACCAGGCTGGCCTCGAACTCACAGAGATCCGCCTGCCTCTGCCTCCCAAGTGCTGGGATTAAAGGCGTGCGCCGCCACCGCCTGGCCTTAAATCCCCTTTTAATATGTAGGTGTTCTCTCTCTCTCTCTCTCTCTCACACACACACACACACACACACACACACACACACACACACACACAGACAGACAGACACACACACACACACACACACACACACACACACACACTGTTGGTTCTGTTCCTTCAGAGACCCT
>PVIU01024752.1:0-24961 GCA_004026605.1 Ondatra zibethicus
ATGGAGAGAAACTCCCAGTGATTCCACTGAAATCAGGAACAAGACAAGGTTGTCCACTCTCTCCATACCTATTCAATATAGTTCTTGAGGTCCTAGCTAGAGCAATAAGACACCAAAGAGAGATCAAGGGGATACAAATTGGAAAAGAAGAAGTCAAACTCTCACTGTTTGCTGATGATATGATAGTTTACATAAGTGACCCCAAAAATTCTACCAAGGAACTTCTACAACTCATAAACACATTTAGCAAGGTAGCAGGATACAAGATTAACTCAAAAAAGTCAGTAGCCCTCCTGTACACGGATGATAAAAGGACTGAAGAAGAAATTAGAGAATCAACACCCTTCACAATAGCCACAAATGACATAAAATACCTCGGAGTAACTCTAACCAAACAAGTGGAAGACTTGTATGACAAGAACTTTAAATCTCTGAAGAAAGAAATTGAAGAATACACCAGAAAATGGAAAGACCTCCCATGCTCTTGGGGAGGCAGAATTAATATAGTAAAAATGGCAATCCTACTGAAAGCAATCTACAGATTCAACGCAATGCCGATCAAAATCCCAACAAAATTCTTCAAAGACCTCAAAAGAACAATACTAAACTTCATTTGGAAAAGCAAAAAACCCAGGATAGCCAAAACAATCCTGGGTAACAAAAGAACATCTGGAGGCATCACAATCCCTGACTTCAAACCCTACTACAGAGCTACAGTACTGAAAACAGCCTGTTACTGGCATAAGAACAGACAGGAGGAACAGTGGAACCGAATAGAAGACCCGGATATCAATCCACACATCTTCGAACACCTGATATTTGGTAAAGAAGCAAAAATTATCAAATGGAAAAAAGAAAGCATATTCAACAAGTCGTGCTGGCATAACTGGATATCAACATGTAGACAAATGAAAGTAGACCCCTATCTATCACCATGTACAAAACTCAAATCCAAATGGATGAAAGACCTCAACATAATGCCAGCCACACTGAACCTTATAGAAGAGAAAGTGGGAAGTACGCTTGAACGCATTGGCACAGGGAACCACTTCCTAAATAGAACCCCAGCAGCACAGACACTGAGAGAAACAATTAATAAATGGGACCTCCTGTAACTGAAAAGCTTCTGTAAAGCAAAGGACACGGTCAACAAGACAAAACGACAGCCTACAGAATGGGAAAAGATCTTCACTAATCCCGCATCAGACAGAGGTCTGATCTCCAAAATATATAAAGAACTCAAGAAATTGGTCACCAAAAGAACACATAATCCAATAAAAAAAAATGGAGCACAGACCTAAACAGAGAACTCTCAACATAGGAATCTAAAGTGGCTGAAAGACACTTAGGGAAATGTTCAACATCCTTAGTCATCAGAGAAATGCAAATCATAACAACTCTGAGATTCCATCTTACACCTGTAAGAATGGCCAAGATCAAAAACACTGATGACAACTTATGTTGGAGAGGCTGTGGAGAAAAGGGAACACTTTTGCATTGCTGGTGGGAATGCAAGCTGGTCCAACCCCTTTGGATGTCAATGTGGCGATTCTCGGAAAATTAGGAAACAACCTTCCTCAAGACCCAGTAATACCACTTTTGGGTATATACCCAAAAGATGCGCAATCGTGCCACAAGGACATGTGCTCGACTATGTTCATAGCAGCTTTATTTGTCATAGCCAGTAACTGGAAACAACCTAAATGCCCCTCAATCGAAGAATGGATAAAAAATTGTGGTACATTTACACAATGGAGTACTACATAGCAGAAAAAAATAACGACAGCCTAAATTTTGCAGGAAAATGGATAGAACTAGAAAGCATTATTTTGAGTGAGGTAACCCAGACACAGAAAGACAATTATCACATGTACTCACTCATAGGTGGTTTTTAGACATAAGGCAAAGAAAACCATCTTACAAACCACAATCTCAGAGAATTTAGACAACAATACAGACACTAAGAGAGACCTACATAATATCAATCCACGTGGGAAGTAGAAAGTATAAAAAGTCAAGATCTCCTGAATAATTTGGGAGCAAGGGGACCTTGGGGGAGGGTTGAGGGAAGGGGGGGAGTGGCAGGGAGAGGAGCAGAGAAAAATTTAAAAAAATTAATAAATTAATAAAAAAATAAAAAAATGGAAGTGAGGAGGGGGTGTAAAACACTTACAGTTTAGGGCTGAAGAAGAAAAATTTAGTGACATTACCATGGGCCTCTTTCTCTTGGACTTGCATGATGGAATATATTCTTGTATATTCTCTTCGGTGTTGATGTGAAAATTACCATCTTAAATTAGAGCAGCTGTGATCACCTACAGTTAACCCTCATAAAATTGTGTCTTCTAACAACCCCTCTTGTTGCAGGAGGCAGTTGCTTGTTTGATCCCAGCTGCCCAGAACCAAAATAACCACACAGAAACTATATTAATTAAATCACTGCATGTCCCATTAGCTCTAACTTTTTAATCTTACATATTAATTTAACCCATCTCCATTAATCTGTGTATCACCATGAGGTCATGGCCTACCAGCAAAATTTTAGCACATCTATCTCTGACGGCAGATCCATGGCATCTCCCTGACTCTGCCCTTCTTCTCCCATCATTCAGTCCAGTCCTCCCCATCTACCTAAGTTCTGCCCTATCAACAGGCCAAGGCAGTTTCTTTATTCATTAATGGTAATCAGAGCACACAAAAGGGATTCCCACATCACCTCCCCTTTTCTGTTTAAATAAAAAAGAAGGTTTTAACTTTAACATAGTAAAATTACATATAACAAAACAGGCATCAAGCAAGGATTACAGTTATAATATTTCTATTTACTTTATCTATTATAATAATTAAGGAAAACTATAACTATCTATCTATTTTTCAACTCCATCAAAGACTCCAGAAGGATATAATATTACCTACGTAAACAGGAAGCGTATTGTTAGCAACTTCCAAAACTCTAGAATTGACAGAGACATCTTGCTACCTGGACAGTCACCCAAAGTTCTTCTGTACTGTTGGGGCATCCATCTTCAGCCTACAGGCCCATAGTATCCAGCAGACTTTCCCATGAAGCAGGAAATTTCAAACACAGGTCCGCCTATATTGGCAGTTTGCCAGTTACTTTCTTCTATAATCTACAGAATGTCTTGCAGACTCTTTCATGAAGCAGGAACCCTGAAGGATCATCTCACCTTTAGGCAAGTTCAGCAGTCATTTCTCTGTGGATCCTGCATGTCCAGTTCATCTAACACACTCCATAAGGAGCATCTTCAATGCCCATCATTCTGTTGAAGAAGCTGGTGCTGCCAGGAGCAGACATGTCTCACTGTAATGAAAAGTCTTAAGTTCGTAAACATTTTAAATGCCATATTCTGAAGGTGTCTGAAAGATCTGAAGAATACCTATCTAGCTGAAATACATATCTGTACATCTAGAAAATCTAACATGACTACAGTCTTGACTATTATAGATGAGTATCTATTAACTTATATTTCTTAATTGTATATTACATTTTTAAATACACAAACAAAATACCTTAATCAAGATCAGAATTACATATATATGTATATATATAAAACAAAATTTACCTTAAATATGTATCAATAAAGCAAGATCCATACCAATGCAAAGTATCCATCTCTATAGCTCCTCAACATCTTCAAAAACCCTTAGAGATGAAAAAAATGAAGGAAGAAATTAAGACACTTTCAGGCATCATTATATATTCTTAAATAATGGTAACTTTACAATTCTGTTTCAAGTGGCTTAGGAAGTGAAGGGAGAGTGGGTCTTGGAAGAGTTGGATGAGCCAAATAAATATAGCCAAAACACATCTTACAAAATTCAAAACTCCCAAATAACTAGTTAAAAATATTTTAAAAACCAAATAAACTCTTACATTAAGTGTCTATAAGTGGAATCAGGCACAAAAAAAGAAAGGATTTAATGATCGCTTATTCACCTGTCAGAATGCATCTTTCTTAATATGCAGTGAACCCAGCTCATGGAATTAAACAAAAGTCTGTTAATGTCAGAAAAAGCTCAAAGCTTCTATGAAATAAACTGTCTATCTTGGGTGTTATTACTTTCTCCATGTCTGTACCCTTAGCTGCTTATCTCCATTATACATGATATTCTGATGATTAAATTAATAAATCATAATATTAAATCATTTAATGTTTGAATGATACCCTTTTAACAACTTATCTTTCCAGAAGCGCTCAATACAGTGTTTGCATTTTATTAGTATAATTAAGAAGAATATGAATTCCTTTGTTGCATGTATCTGAAACTACAAAGTTCAAGAGTTTCCATAATCATTGTTTCTTTTTTTTGCCCTCTTCTGTATGCTCCCAGTACTGCATGTGACGCTATTAAGCTCTTCTGGATGCTGGGTGTACTGCTTGGAATTCTTTAGCCCTCTTCTGGATGTCTTAGGTACTGCATGTGGATCTTCATGGAGATCTACCTTCTATATGCACAGCATGGGGAGCCCTTGTCTTTTTCTGGATGTTTAGTCTAGGGGTGGGAAGCTGTCAGTCTCTTCCAGATGTGCTGGGTACTACCTGAGTTACCACTCGCCCTTTTCTAGATGCTTTGGGAACTGTGAGCTCTTCATCATGCTATATATCCCTCTTCTTGTTGACAAAGCAACTCTCTTCTGAATTAGCCAAATATTTGCCCAATTCCAGGATATTAGTTCTCCTGGATTACAAAACCAGTAAAAAACTCTATGTTCTTCAAAAGGAAAGGACTATGAATTTCTTACAGTCATGGAAATCTGAATAACTATTCCCGACTAGCCAGTCTGAGGCTCATGAGTAATCAAAATTCTCACTGCTGTCCAGGATACTCAATTGAGAAACTGCATGTCAGTTCCTGTGATGGATCCCAAGGAATCTTATTTTTGTGCTGTGTTATATGATGTAGGTGTATATCAGAACTGTTGTTTGGTAAACTCCCACAAGCTTTGTCCACCATTGTCCTGGACTATCTTGCAGGTAGGGCATAATTAAAGAGGTTGTTACTGGCGTGGTACTTATGTTTCTTTTCATAACATGCAGAGTACCTTCTTGCTCAAAAGATGCTAGAAAATAGGAGTAAAAACTCTATGTAGACACCAGCTCAACATTTCCTTGTTCAATGTATGTGATGAGCCTTTAGCAATGAGCCTTTGCTGTCAGTATGTGGAGAGCCTGGTATTGGCATAAGAACAGACAGGAGAACCAATGGAACTGAATAGAAGACTCAGATATTAATCCACACACCTTCAAACCTGATTTTTGACAAAGAAACAAAAAAATATCAAATGGAAAAAGAAAGGATATTTAACAAACGGTGCTGGCATAACTGGATATTAACATGTAGAAGAATGAAAATAGACTCATATCTATTACCATGTGCAAAACTCAAATCCAAATGGTTCAAAGACCTCAAAATATACCCAGCCACACTGAACTTTATAGAAGAGAAAGTGGGAAGTACGCTTGAATTCATTGGCACAGGGAACCAATTCCTAAATAGAACCCCAGCAGCACAGACACTGAGAGAAACAATTAATAAATGGGACCTCCTGAAACTGAAAAGCTTCTGTAAAGTGAAGGACATGGTAAACAAGACAAAACAACGGCCTACAGCATGGGAAAAGATCTTCACTAACCCCACATCAGACAGAGGTCTATCCCTGAAATATACAAAAAATCAAGAAATCGGTCATCAAAAGAGCAAATAATCCAATAAAAAAAATGGAGTACAGACCTAAACAGAGAACTCTCAACATAGGAATCTAAAGTGGCTGAAAGACACTTAAGGAAATGTTCAACGTCCTTAGTCATCAGAGAAATGCAAATCAAAACAACTCTGAGATTCCATCTTACACCTGTAAGAATGGCCAAGATCAAAAACACTGATGACAACTTATGCTGGAGAGGCTGTGGAGAAAAGAGAGCACTTCTGCATTGCTGGTGGGAATGCAAGCTGGATGTCGGTGTGGTGATTTTTCAGAAAATTAGCAAACAACCTTCCTCAAGACCCAGTAATACCACTTTTGGGTATATATCCAAAAGTTGTTCAATCGTGCCACAAGGACATGTGCTCAACTATGTTCATAGCAGCTTTGTTTGTCATAGCCAGAACCTGGAAACAACCTAAATGCCCCTCAGCCAAAGAATGGATGAGGAAAATGTGGTACATTTACACAATGGAGTACTACATAGCAGAAAAAAATAATGACATCTTGAATTTTGCAGGCAAATAGATGGATCTAGAAAACATCATTTTGAGTGAGGTAACCCAGACACAGAAAGACAGTTATCACATGTACTCACTCATAAGTGGTTTTTAAACATAAAGCAAAGAAAGCCAGCCTACAAACCACAATCCCAGAGAACTTAGACAATAATGAAGACACTAAGCGAGACTTGCATAGATCTAATCTACACAGGAAGTAAGTAGAAAAAGACAAGATCTTCTGAGTAAATTGGGAGAGGGTTGAAGGGGTGAGAGGAGAGGCATGGAGGGGAGCAGAGAAAAATGTAGAGCTCAATAAAAAAGAACTAAAATCTAACATTATGATAAAATCAATTCTTTTAACTCAAAATCCTCTTTCTTAAAATTGGTATCATAAATACTTGTGGTTACAGAAAAACTAGACAGTATTTCTCTAAGTTTGACTAAGTTAATGGATAAGAAGTTATATCTACTACCTTCTATAGTAAGTTACTCCTGCATTATTCTATTCATCATCTATAATGAATATTTGATCTTTCTACAGAAATCAATTTCCTCAGTCCCTTGTTTAAATTCCTTTTTTTTATATCTGAGATAAGTCTACCATCCTTTCCCTTGACTTCTAAAATACTATGTTCTACTCTTAATTCTATCTGTTATCAGAAAAGCCCTGATCTGATATGTTTTCTCGGGAAGCCAGGTAGTTTCCTGAGCCAAAATATTGCTCTTTGTGTCTCTGTCATAAACCCTTGTTTCAATGTATCTTTATTATAATCCTACAAAGAGTAAAGAACTAGATTCCCAAACTGCTAACTTTGCCTTCATGAGAGTACCAATGCTTGTCATTAAATTTATAATCAAAATATTTTTCTTGCCCATGCTAGTTCCAAGTTTCTGGAATAATATCATAAAAACTTAATAATTCAGTTATAATTTGGGAGCTTCTAAACTTTCCCTAAGTTTTTCTTCTTTAATGATTTTTTCTAAAACCCGTATCTCATGCCTATAAATACCACTTAAGTAATAAGTTCTATGAAAGACTCAACTTCTTGCATACCTAGTTTGTAGGACCCTCACCCCTTATTCTCAAAGGGGCAAGAAGAAATTTCCTAGCAGAATGTTTTCCCAGGAAGACAGTGGCCTTCCCCTCTCCCACCAGGAAGATTCCGAGCACAAGGTCACTTAGCTCAGCCCAGCCAGCCACCTGGTACAGGCTGACAAAGAAGGCCTAACTCAGGAACAGTGGCCTTGCTCTAAGAACAAGGAAAAAGCTGACTTAGCAGAATGAGAGGGAGCAAAAGTCCTTGCACCCATGCCAAAGCACCTTCAAAGATTCTCTTTGTAGTTATGCCTTTAAAAGCTTACCCCACAGAGGAGATACAACTCCTCTCTCTACCTTGCTGTAACGGGGTCAGTAGACGGGGGTTCCAAACCTGTTTGTATTATGCTGATTAAACCTTGCTTATTACAGTCTGGGCCTCTCTGGTGGCCTCTCTCTGGGGGTCGTAATCTGGGCACAACAAATTATGGCAGGGAATCACCATAAGTTTTATTCTTATTAACATCAGCTTTCATAAAAATTTCACATTGTTCCAGTTCTACACTTCAGTGAGGTACCCTCACCAGTAATGAATTCAAACATTAAACATGCCAAAGACATCGTCAAAAGTTGTGCCACAAAAGGACAGTGAAGGGTCAGTCCAGGTTATCCAAGTACTGTGAGAGTTTTGTCATGGATGCTTGGCATCACCAGGTAGAACAGTGAGATAAGAAGATTCATTAACAACGGATTTCTCTTGAGTGGGATTCTGTCTCCAAATCTTTCATGAGTATAAGCTGAGTGAAGCTTATTTTGAGAATTAATTAGTAATCTATATGACTACTAATATCCTGAAAGAAAGTTTATATATACGTAATAATCTTATAGATTTTGAGATAATATTTATATCTCAGAAAAAGTTTTGAAAAACCAAAGTGAAACCAAAGGATTATGAGATTAATGACAATAAAATAGTCCCTTAATTTTGTTTTTTTCTGTCCCATACCAGGTGGCTCTTCTGACATGAAAAAGAGATTTTCAATTTTCCTTTAACAAGCAGGCTTGGGTTTAGAAAAGGAGACAGTCATGCTCCAAATGCAAGGCCATCTTTCATTTTTAATTTTTAATTAAATTGGGAATAAGAAAAGACCATCTGCCTATTATGTTTGGGAAGATTTATGAAATTCTACAATGATGGAGGTGGTCTATACCATTAGACCAATTTTCTCTTTTTCTTGGGATATTTTTTCTTGATGATTCCTCCTCTTCATATATTTCATTTGTCCAGTAATCTATAGATTTCTTAGTTGGATGCTTTTATTCTGGAAAGAAAAAAACAAAACCCCGCTCCAACCATAACTTTGGGGACATGGTACATACTCTTGTACTTTCCTTGGCTTGTTGCCAAGTATGTAGATTGATAGTAACTGGCTTCCATAATCTCAGAGGGATTGGCAGTATTAGGAGGTGTGGCTTTGTTGGAGTGGGTATGGTCTATTGAACAAAGTGTGTCACTGTTAGGGTTTCCTGCGCTTTGAGCTTTCTTATGCTCACAGTACCACCCAGTGTCTCAGTTGACTTCCTTTTATCTGCGAGCTCTAGTACTCTCAGCTCCAGCACCTCATCTTCCTCTGTGCAGCTGTGTTCTCCACCATGGTGATAATGGGTTGAACTTCTGAAATGGTAAACCATCACCTCAATTAAATGTTGTCTTTATAGGAGTTGCTATTGTCATGGTGTCTCTTTACAGCAATAAAAACCCTAAGGTACCAAGTGATAGAAAAATCTTTTTTGCCTGATTCTTCCACCTTGCCCCAAGTACTCAAAGCTGCTAAATGACATAGGGCCAAGATGTGATCATCCAATTCAAACTGTCTGTAACAAATTATAAAACAAAAAAATGTCTGCATCAAATTCAACTGTTACAACTCAGCATATGAGCACTCACCTAGAAGCTGGTCTTAGGAATTATTAGTGCTTCTTACCCTGTTTCATTTTTCTGTGGCCTAGCTTCCTCTTTCCACCATGTTCTCATTGTAACTGAAGGCCAGCTTTGCATATTTCTGTGACTAATTCTATCCAGTCTTGTGGGATATTTCTGTTCTGAGCTGCCCATGAATTTAACATCTGTTTCACATAGGGTGAATGCTTACCATATGAAATGACTGCTTCCACAAATCTCCTCAAATAGAATATGTCTATAAAATTCCATTTAACTTTCTGATAACCTTAGGATTTCTGTTGTCTCCTGGTTGCTGTATGGTAACTGAATAAACTAAGGCTGGTTTTCTAATAATCTTGGGCTGCCCCTCTTCAGTTTGATGATGTGGTGGCATGGTAGATTCTTGTCTAAAATCCTTTCTGTGTCTGAGTATTTTTCTTATTTTCATTAGTAGGCCTTTCTAAAGCTTGTATCTTTTTTGTTTGTTTTGTTTTTTGAGACTTTCTGTGTAACAGTCCTAACTGTCCTGGATCTTGCTTTGTAGACTACCCACTTACTTCTGCCTCCCAAGTGCTGGAACTAAGGGCATGCACCACCGCCCCTTGGCCTAAGGCTTATATATTGAGGTCAAATTTTTCTTATTCATATATACTTATATCTCATCTGTCAACTTTTCATATTTGGCATAATTATCAGACCTTTTTTATATTTGGCAAAAGAAACCACTGTTGCTATTATGGATGAGATATGAATTACAAGACTGATGATAATTATAATCAGCATTATGTCGATCCCAGCTAAGTCCTTTATCCCCTTATTTACTATTTCCATTTTCAAGCCATCCATGGTAGCACTATACAGGGTCCTAGCACTCCGCGTTGTGATATTTCCCATTCTTAACATGGGAATGATTTTTCATTTTGATATTACTCAAGTCTCTCCCTCAAGACATCCCAGATGTCTCACCAGATCTGCTGACTTCTCAGTTTGGTGGTGGGCTCAAGCACCTCCTGCGGTCTCCAAGTGTAAGTCCACTTTCCAGAGTTCCCATGAGTGATAGTGGCCAACTAATGTGAATTCTCCATTTATGTGGTTGTGCCACACATTGGAGTGCCTAAATGTTGTTTTACTGCTGGCACAGAGGCTATACCTGAATCTACTGCTGTCTCAGTAACTATGGCAGTCACTGGCCCACTTCTCAGGCAGCCATGTCCTGCTAGATCTGCCTGTTGTCACTGCTACCTAATATAGGTTTTTAAAGATTTATTTATTTGTTATGTATACAGTGTTCTATCTTCCTATATGCCTACATGCCAGAAGAGGGCATCAGATCTCATTATAGAGGGTTGTGAGTCCTGGGAATTGAACTCAGAATTTCTAGAAGAGCAGTCATGGCTCTTAACCTCTGAGTCATTTTCCCAGCCTCCAAATGTAGTATTTAAATAATCTTTATTGTTCTATTTACCAATAAAGACTCAGGAGTCAGAGGCTGAGTTGAAAACCTGCTAGCTCAAAGAGATTGAAGACCAACTAGCTGACCTTCACTCTTCACCAGCATCTCAGAAAGGAAAAGTGTCTTTTCTGTTGCTCCAAAAATGACTGACACATTCAAAGTCCCTCCCTCCATTATCCTGTGCATCTCTCCTTTTTCTGGTTCCCTTCTAACTCTCAGAATGCTTTCTATCAACTAGTTGCTGGCTCTGACTCCTGACCCAAAGTTGATTTTATTTAGTTCATGCAAATGCAAACTTGGGATTCACAGTGTGATCATGTATCCCACAAATTTAACCCACACTTAGAGTCTTTGGGGTCAGATGGATCTAAGTTTTAACCCTGCCTCTGCCAGTTAAACAACTTTATGATCTTTGAAATTTTGCTGAAGCTTCTTTTTAAGCATCTATTTTCCTGTCTTATGATAGCATGACAATTTATATCAGGGGCTGGGGCAGATCAGTGGTACAACATGTACTTAGGAAACCCAGATAGATAGATATATAGATAGATAGAGAGAGAGAGATAGAGAGATAGAGAGATGGAGAGATAGATATACAGACACACAGATATTGTGTATGTATATGCATGTTTAGACCAAAGTAAATGATACAAAACTAGAGTATCTGTGAAATGCATGGGCATGTGACATAGAGTACACTCAATGAATGTTCTCTTTCTGTGCCAATTTTAAAATTTCATTCTTAAAAATTATTATTTTACTAATTGTGGATGTTTTTCATGCACATACATATGTACACCACATGCATGCCTGGTTCCCATGGAAGTCAGAAGAGGGTGTTGGATCCCCTGAAACTGGAGTTAGAAATAGTTGTGAGCCACTGTGTTTGTGTCACGAATTGAACCTCGGTCCTTTGGAAGAGCAGCTAACACTCTTAATCTTTGATCCATCTTCCATGCCCTTGAAATTTAATTTTATGTAGCAGATGCAAAGAGATAATGTTTAGGCTGCACATCCATTTACTTGATGTGTTAGGTTACAAGACTCTTTGCAATGAAACAGTCTAAGAGGGAAGTAACAATTTTCTGTTGTGACTTTTCTTAAGTGCCAGCTTGTATCCTCAGTTCCTTAGAGTTTAAACATTTATCTTTTATGGATTGGATACTGACTTTGAATGTGTGACCAATTGAAGCAAGAGCAACCAGGTGAGGAAAATAATTGAATGTTTAATGTGATCATCCTCATTCATCAGTCTTCTTTGAAAACAAGACTTAAGCAACATACTGTTTCTATTTTATTAGACGTGGGTTGGTTGCTTACCTTAGTGTATTGTGTGTGTGTGTGTGTGTGTGTGTGTGTGTGTGTGTGAATTCATGAGAAGGACGTTAGTCTATCACTCTCTACCTTACTATTTTGATACAGTGTTTCTCACTGAATCTGGAGGTAGATTGTTAGCCAGCAAACCCCATTGATACCCCCATCTCTGGCTTTTACAAAGGTTCTGAAGTCCAAACTTAGGTCCTTAATCTTTTGTTCAGTTCACTATCAGTTAAAATTTTGTTCATTTGATCCTCCAGCCTGTGCTCTATGCCTGACCCATCTCTGCCATTTGGAAATTCGGGCCAGTCTAAAAGCAGAACACCGTCGTGCTAACAGTTTCATCCATCAGTCGCCCCTTCCTCGAAGTCTGCGGAGCTATTTGCTCTATGAAGAGGTTTTGAGGATGAATGAAATTCCAGAACCAGAAGCTATTCATGATGGAGAAATCAGCGAAGCCCCTGACAGCTCAATTCTCAGTTCTGTTTAGTCACAAAGATGGGATTGTTTACAATTGGGCTGCCCAGTTCCTCCTCCCCAATATTGAGAACTTTTCTCATCCTGCCTTACTCAGTTGTCTCCAGTGTACTTTGTTTTGTAGTGTGTGCTTACCTGATCATTTTCTGCTTTGTTCTGCTACTGAGCTGTGATGCTGCTGGATGTGACCTCTTCCCAGTTAAGATTTGTGTTCACCTGTGCTTGAAACTAGGGATGGAAGCAATGTACTTCCCAGGAAGAAAATATAACAACTGTGCTTTTTAATCTCTTAGCATTGTTATTATTTTATTTATGGAGTAACATCTCCTATGTTTATAAAAAGAAATTTTACTATGTTGTCATCATCTGTTCTTATTTCTTAATTCGGATATATTTGTGAGGTGTTGATATTCTTGCATTTTAATATGTAAACTCGGGGAAAGTTTTTTAAGGACATATATTTCAGTCATATTGTTTTCTTAGCTCCTTTCTTCATATTTTTTTGGCAAAATATACCCAATTTTTAGTCTGCAAAGACAAGAACACCACTAAACTCAAAGGCATACTCAATATAAAATTTATGTCATTTTTTGGAAGTATTGTACTGCACTCAGAATACTAATAAGCCCTGAAAGGAGCTTTCATACAGCACCATCTGTATACATCTGTAGAGAGAGGGGTATTCATACATCTGTATACATCTGTAGAGAGAGGGGCACTCATACATCTGTATACATCTGTAGAGAGAGGGGCATTCATACATCTGTATACATCTGTAGAGAGAGGGGCACATTTTAGTTGTATAATGCTAAATAGAACAATCAGACTTCACTCAGCTCTAGAATAAGAGGGCAGATTTGTTTCTAAAAATCAGTAAAATTTTTCTTAATTTTGTGCATTAGTGTATTTTATAAAATGAATGGTCCTTGTTATACAGAACACAGCTTTTACTCACATGTAAAGGCTTCATATATTTCATTCTAACATAAACATAATTTATTTTTAACAATTGTCATGTAATTAAAAATAAAAGATTTTTATCAAGAACAGTTCTCAGAAACAAGTATGTAGGGATAAATTTCTAGACCAGAGATTTAGGAAAGCCTTGTTAAATTTAATCTTTTTATGTGTATTTTATGGTTATGTGATATAACTGAGAATTGTAAACATACAAGTGGGAATTAATAAAAGGACTGTATGGAAAGCATTACATTTCTACTGAAAATTACCTAGAATTCAGACTTTCTTACCATTTCTGACATACCACCATTCATATGGTGGATTCAAAACTTACTACACAGCAAGATTTTCTTTTTTGAGAATAATCAAGTTTCTTCCACATAGGAAAATATAAGGAGATATAGATTAGTAAAATTATAGCATATGTAGCATAAATTATAGCATTTTTAAGACTGCATTTTATTAGCATATGTATCAATAGCAATAAAATACTGTATATAAATTAAATTAAAATATATTACCAATACATATTTTCAGAGGGACAAATCAAATGATCCAGCCACAAATTACATCAGTAGAAAAAAAATGAAATCAACACTTGTTCTTAGGACTCACACAAGGTTTTAGTCCACAATTTATATTTTTCCACTGTCCCGTTAGGGAAGCAGAATAACAAGAACTCTAGAAATAATAAACACATTACTACAACTTAGTAATAGGGACACAGAGATAATCAATTTGATGTAAGTATTAACATAATTTTACATTACATGAGTGCCAGTTTTGTTCCTTGTTATGGCTCATGAAACTTTCCTACCTGGAAAGAACTTGGTCAATGGTAATTATGTGGTGTAAGACTTTCTTTGTCTTTTTCAACAGTTTCTTCTACAGATAACAATGACTTTTCCTGATATAAAAGGTTGGACTTGCCTCATAGGGTATGGCAGTCAGAATGCTTTGTAGTGATCATGTGGCCAAACAAAAGTATGAAGTACATTGGTAATAGTAAGTGACTTTTTGTCACAACAAAAATCCTTCAATGAACATATCATCACATTTTTATTAATATTTCCATTGTAGAACAAGAAAGTTACCACATTTACTTATTAGAACACAATATAAGTTATAAAATCTATGTGTCACCACACGAGGAACATTAAAAAGCAGAGAACTTCTGTAAACATAGACACAAGGTCATTGAATATGCAACATACAACTGTACTCCTGATGGCTCATGGATATTATCTAGCTATATAATATATAGACAAAAAAGCATATGAGAGAGAGAAAAGTCTGCTGGTTTTTAAACTAGGTTCATTAAATACATACATGTAAATGCTATAATGCTTCCACTTTCCTATGAAATTTCAAATAAAAAAGAATAATTACAAGCACAAACATTAAGATCATGATGGATACTGTTTTTTCTCTACTGTGTGTTTTTGACCTCTTTGTCAAAAAAATCAGATAGCTGTAGAAGTGTGGGCTTACATCTAAATCCTCAACTCTTTATATATAAATATATGTATACGTAATTTAATTGCACTTCTACTAGATAGATAAAAATGTTTTACATACAGACATGTGGTATTTAATGATTCTGATATTGTCTTCTAGTAATCACTTGAACATTTACATTATTAAAATGTAGTTGTGAATAGAAAACATTGGGAGTACATCTTCTATCCAAGTACTCAAAAGTCAGACACATCAAATGTAGTCCATTGTAATTCTGACATTCAAGAAGACTGGAATACAAATAAGATCTTCTCAAGATAATTTGTGAAGTTATGAAAAGCAAAACCAAAAGCAACAAACCACATTTACAAGACACTATAGCTTAAAAAGTACTGCCTAATGTTTACATAAACAGTAGACCACTTATGTGATGGGCATCCCATTCTATACATTGTAGATGAAAAACAGGTGTCACCAAATAAAAACACAATAGATGGGGAACATGAAACAGAGAAGAAATAGAAGACACTCCAAATAAAATCCAGTAGTGGGATTTGCCTTGCTACATATTTCAAGGGCTATGCCAAAAATTTCAAAATACAAATCACAATGCAGTGATATCCAACATCAGATATAAGAAAAAATTGAATTGTTTACTTGCTTCAAGGCTATGATGGGGAAAAAAGATGAAGTATTTTTTTTTACAGACAACTAAATTTATTTTATGTGATCCTGATTATTTTTAGATGAAGTATTTTTTTATTGCAATCAAAGGCAACTTTAGTATCTAATGTCTTTAACAAATTGTTTCTAAAAGTGGAAAGTTTTTCTTCTATGATTTCATTCCTATTTCCTGAAATAAAGATGATACATAAAGGAATTAAAATATTATTTTTGCCTTGGTGGTGGTGGTGCACACCTTTAATCCCAGCAATTGGGGGGGGGGATAGAGCCAAGTTTGAGGCCAGCCTGGTCTACAAAGCAGCACTTCAGTTAAATGAAGTTCATTCCCAGGACTCTAGTTCAGTGACCGACAACCTACTGTAATTCCTGGTAAGATGATCCCATTTCTCTGACTTGCCTGGACACCTGCATGCATATGTCCATGTACAATACTAAAAGCAGGAAAACTGACATCACATGGTTATAGAGAAAATAAATATTTTTAATTGAAATTATCATTTATGTTATATTCCAAGTGTGGTTTCCCCATTCCTCTTCTCCAGTTTCCTCCCCCATGTCCTCTTCACCCCCCAGTTCATTCCTCCTCTCTCTCATTCATAAAATGGCAGGAGTTCCATGAGTGTCAACAAAGCATGACACATTTAATCGGAGAAGAAAAGAGAGCAGCCAAATTGCAGCCCGGCCAGGGCCTCAAATTCCTCATTCCACCCCATCCCAAAACACTACACTCCCACCTCCAATCCTACTCACAACCTGGGCACCCACCTTCCCACCCCAAGCCCCATGCCTCCTCTACCTGGGCAATAAATGGCCTGCACGAATGAGGAGTGCTCTCACTTGCCCAAAGGCAAAATCTGGCTACCTGGCAACAGGCCCCAGGTGGGGAAGGGGTAGAGTTGGGGTGCCAAGCCAGTCCATGCCTGGGAGTTACCTGAGGCCCTTTCAAAATCCGACAGTCATGGATTACTCACAAAGGGAGCCAGAGGTCTGCACACACTGGACCGTAAGCCCATGGCAAGGGAGGAGCCAGTTTGCGGGCCAGCAAACCTGCCAGGGGCATGGTTGGGGCACAGGGAGGGTGCCTGATGAGGAAGGAAATGGAAGGGAGAAAAGGCTGGACATTTCTGGCCACGGACCCTGGATCCAGACTGGTGCAGAGAACTGAGTAGGACCCAGCAGGCAGGTGGGCTGATGGGCAGGCTGGCCGGCCACCTGGCTTGGCCTGGTGTGGCTTTAGCCAGGCTCAGGGGTGTTGGGTAGGCTGGGCTTGGTGGAACGTGGGGCCTGGAAGGGTTGCAGAGGGATTTCAGAAGGGTGTGCAGTCCAGCACAGCACCAGCAGACTTTATGGGCACAGCAGCAAGTGCCATCTCCATCTGTGACCATAGCACTGTGAAAGAGCCCAATCTCCTCTGATCTCAGAAGATAAACTGGGTTGGGCCTGGTTATTACTTTTATGGGAGTTCATTGATATTAAGTGATATTAATAACCAGTGGTTGTTAACTCCGGTTATTTGCTTGTGCATTTCCCTTCTTTGAGTTGTGCTGGGGAGGGTTTTCTGATGTCTGTGCTATTGTGGCTGTTGTTGTTTACCTTCTAATACTTTCTATAAGGCTGGGTTTGTGGCTACATACTGTCATGGAATATCTTGTTTTCTCCATCGATGGTGAAAGAAAGCTTTGCTGGATATAGTAGTCTGGGCTTGCATCCATGGTCTCTTAGTGTCTGCAGCACATCTATCCAAGACCTTCTGGCTTTCATGGTTTCCATAGAGAAGTCAAGTGTAATTCTGATAGGTTTATCTTTATATGTTACTTGATATTTTTCATTTGCCGCTCTTAATATTCTTTCTTTATTCTGTATGTTTTGTGTTTTGATTATTATACGGCTAGGGGATTTTTTTTGATCCAGTCTATTTGGTGTTCTTTAAGCTTCTTGTACCTTCATAGGAATATCCTTCTTTAGGTTGGGAAAGTTTTCTTCTATAATTTTGTTGAATATATTTTCTGGGCCTTTATTATTCTTATCCCTATTATTCTTAGGTTTGGTCTTTTCATGGTGTCCCAGATTTCTTGGATGTTTTGTGTTAAGAATTTGTTGTATTTGCTGTTTTCTTTGATCAATGAGTCAATTTCCTCTGTAATATCTTCGGCACCTGAGAGTCTTTCTTCCATCTCTTGTATTCAGTTGGTTATAATTGTCTCTGTAGTTCCTGGTTTTTTATGCAGATATTTCATATCCATCCATCCCTAGGTTTGTGTTTTCTTTATTACCTCCATTTTGGTCTTCAAGTCTTGAACTGTTTCCTTGTCCTGTTTGATTGATTTTTCTTGGGTATCTTGGAGGGATTTATTAATTTATTCTAACTTTTTGTCTTCTCTTCCATTTCTTGAATGGAGTTTTTCACTTCCTGTTTAAGGGTCTCCATCATTTTTACCTATAAAAAGGCACAGGTTAAGAGAATGGATACGAAAACAGGATCCAACATTCTGTTGCTTACAAGAAACACACCTCAACCTCCAAGACAGACACTACCTCAGAGTAAAGGATTGGGAAAAGGTTTTCCAATCAAATGGAACTAAGAATCAAGCAAGTGTGGCTATACTAATATCTAACAAAATCGACTTCAAACTAAAATCAATCAGAGGAGATGAAGAAGGACACTTTATACTCATAACAGGAACAGTTCATCAAGATGAAGTCTCAATCCTGAATAGATATGCCCTAATATAAAAGCACCCACATATGTAAAAGAAACATTACGTCAAATCACACATCAAACCCCACACTCTAATAGTGGGAGATTTCAACACTCCTCTCTCACCAATGGACAGGTCAACCAGACAGAAACTTAACAGAGAAATAAGAGAACTAACAGATGTAATGAATCAAATGAACTTAACAAACATCTATAGACCATTCCAACCAAACAGTAAAGAATATACCTTCTTCTCAGCACCTCATGAAACCATCTCAAAAATTGATCACATACTCAGTAACAAAGCGAACATCCACAGATACAAAAATAAAATTGTGTCTTATCAGATCACCATGGGGTAAAGTCAGAATTTAACAACAATTCCACCCCAAGAAAGCCTCCAAACTCATGGAAACTGAACAGTCAACTACTGAACCACTCCTGGGTCAAGGAAAAAATAAAGAAAGAAATTAAAGTCTTCCTTGAATTCAACGAAAATAAAGACACAACATACCCCAACCTATGGGACACTATGAAAGCAGTGCTAAGAGGAAAGTTCATAGCACTAAATGCCCACATAAAGAAAATGGAGAAAGCTCACATTAGAGACCTAACAGTACACCTGAAAGCTCTAGAAAAAAAAAAGAAGCAGACTCACCCAGGAGGAGTAGAAGACTGGAAATAATCAAACAGGGCTGAAATCAACAAAATAGAAACACAGAAAACAATCCAAAGAATCAATGAAACAAAGAGCTGGTTCTTTGAGAAAATCAACAAGATTGACAAATCCCTATCCATACTAATCAAAGGCGGAGAGAGAACACTCAAAAGATCAGAAATTAAAGGGGGGGACATAACAACAGACACAGAGGAAATTCAGAGAATCATTAGGTCTTACTACAAAAGCCTGTATGCTACAAAATTGGAAAATGTAAAAGAAATGAACTTTTTTTTAGATAAGTACCATATACAATTAAAATAAGCCTATAAGTCACAAGGAAATAGAAGTTGTCATCAAAAACCTCCCAACCAAAAAAAGCCCAGGACCAGATGGTTTTAATGCAGAATTCTACCAAAACTTCCAAGAAGAGCTAATACCTATACTCGTTAATGTGTTTCACATAAGAGAAACAGAAGAATCATTACCAAACACTTTTTATGAAGCTACAGTTACCCTGATACCAAAACCACACAAAGACTCAACCAAGAGAGAGAATTACAGACCAATCTCACTCATGAACATCGATGCAAAAATTCTCAATAAAATACTGGCAAACCAAATCTAAGAACACATAAAAAAATCATCCATTATGATAGAGTAAGCTTCATCCCAGAGATGCAGGGCTGGTTCAACATATGAAAATCTATCAATGTAATCCATCATATAAATAAACTGAAAGAAAAAAAGCATATAATTATTTCACATTGAAACTGCTGAACTTACACCAGATGATACAGAATTGACTTCATTATTTATCCAGGTGCAAGACATAATCAGGAATAGGCTTTGTCCTATATATGTAACACACATCTGATCCCATACTGGTCTGCCAGGTCCTCTATCACAAGGTAATGCAGAAATTGATCAATTATTGATTTGAAGCATGATTCAGGCTTCAGAATTTCATAAAAAAAATCATGTGAATAGCAAAGATTTAAAGAAAGGGTTTTCTATTACATGGCAACAAGTGAAGGAGATTATAAACAGATTCCCTACTTGCTCTTTCTACAACCAAACACTGCTACCTGCAGGGACTAACCCAAAGGGTACTCAAAGGAATGAAATCTGGCAGATGGATGTGTTCCACTTTGCAGAATTTGGAAAATTAAAATATGTACACCACACCATTGACACTTATTCAGATTTTCAGTGGGCAAATGCTTTAAGCTCAGAAAAGGCTGATTCAGTAATCACACATCTATTACAAGTTATGGCCATCAAGGGTATACCTGCACAAATAAAGACAGATAATAGTCCAGCATATGTCTCTAAGGAAATGAAACATTTTTTGCTTATTATAATATTAAGCATATTACAGGTATTCCACAGTCCTGCAGGTCAGGCAGTTATAGAAAGATCAAATCAAAATATAAAGGATATATTAAACAAACAAAAAGGGGTGGAAATGCCCCCAGAAATAGATTACGTAATGTTTTATTAACTTTGCATTTTCTTAACGCTAATGTGAAAGGGACAACAGCAGCAGAGAGACAATGGATAATAGAAAAGTCTTCTGAATTAAATCAACAAGTTTATTTGAAGGATGTGCTGACCTCACAATAGAAGCCAGGAGGTGTGCTATGTTGGGGAAGGGGTTTTGATCTTGTTTCCACAGGAGAAGAAAAACTATGGATACAATCAAAATTAATAAAGATTCAGTGTGAAAAGGACAAACCTCTTGAAAAAGAGAAATGATAGCTCATCCACAATCATGACAACCATATAGATATTAAGGAAACCTCATAAGGGTTGGGGTAGGTTTCTCTTCTTGTGTTTGCAGGAAAACACTCATCTTCAAAAATTCAAGAGACCCTGGATGTTTGAATGCTGACAGATGGAAAAATAACTATCCACTAAGGAGTATCAAGAAAAAGGATCATGATTTTTTATGTCAGGTAATTGATACCCATACATTTATCTATATGAATATATAGAGCTGGATTTGGAGTTGGACACTAACTCTGTCTCTCTCTTAATCCAAGCATGTAGTTTAAATAAAAATTCAGTGTTTCTGTCTCATATCAGGAGCCATGATATGGGACAGAAAGAAAAAAAAGAATTTAGAAAAAAATTTACTTTTCTTCCTATCTATTTTTGTCTCTATTGTACCTTTCATTGAATATATATGTCTGTGTATGTCTATATAAATAATGTTTAAGTTTTCCACAATAAACAAAGAATATTTGTCCTACAGCAATCTTTGAAGTTTCCAGGAAGAAGATGGGCCCCACAACAACAACCCCACCTGTTGATATGATGTCATGATGCTGATGCTATAAGACCTGTTTTGGGTACCAGCTACTCATGATGGTTCCAACTTGGTTAACTGAAATGGTGTACTTTTGTATGACGTTCTCGTCAGACCTCCAAATACAAACCTCAGAAAAAGCCTATCAAATACTCAGAGACTATTTGCAAATATACCAGACAGTAATCTTTGAACTTAACAATAATTTTACTTTCACAGTATCCTATAGAAAGAACATTGCCGCCATGACAGCTGAAAGTAATTTTAGAAGACAATGTGCCCTCTCCCAACAAAGTTTGTCCTCAGGGTTAGGGACATCAATTAGGGGTTGATTATAATTGGTACAGGGTTGGGGGTTGAGGGGAAAATTGTGTAGGCTCAGGGAACCCTTCAGAAAAGAATTGGGAAACTGGATGGGATAATACATTAGTGTGAGCTTACTCACACTAATAGTAATAGTGAGTAATAGAATGAATACATGTGAGTTATTATTTATAGGCAATTACATTGGTATAGATTCTTGTATATTGATACAAAGTTAAATTGCATTGAATATTGTATGCATGCATGATTCTACCTCTGCTTAAAGCATTTTTATATATTGATATATGTTTATCATATTGCAATGTACATTTCTACCTCTGATCAAGATATTTATACATTGTTTACATTTTGAGGTCATTGTCCTCATTTGTTGCACAGTTGTTTATTGTATAATATTCTAATATGAAGTCTTAGTGTTTAAGTTATACAGGTATTAAAAATTATAGATCAATAGTCATCTTTGTCACACTTATAGTTAGACTAATCAGGTTCTTTAGATACATAGAGATTATATTATGCATAGATAGGTAATCTGCAGCCACTTCAAAGAGCTGTAGAATATGGCATTTAAATAACTTAGGGTTATGTTGAATTGAGACACGATTGCTCCTGGCAGCACAGATCTATTACCAAGAGAATGTTGAGCACTGAAGACACTCCACTTGGAACTTGTTTACTTCTTGTCAAAACTGGCCTTTGGGCAAAGAAATACCCATACCTCAACCACTGACTAGGTACATGGTATCCAGAAATGGATAACCAGAACTTTCAAATCTTGCAAAGACAATGTAAGACGGTTTTGAAAAATTTCCTGAAAATAGTCGGTTAGTTATTCTAAGCCTTGGCCAAAGTTGGTTGCTTCAACATTGCAAATGAGACTTTGGGTGTTGCCCAGATAGCCAATTGTCTCTGTCATTTGTTGCACATTTTGGAAATTGCTTGATTGCAGTTCCTGCTTACTCATGTAATATTATTTCCCTTCTCAGGTCTTTGATGGGGTTGAAGACTCAATAGTTGCAGTTACTTTCCTCTCATGACTTGGTCAAGTTATTTATTATACAAGACTAAAACTAGTTAGGATAGGATAATTATTAAATATATTTGTTCTTATTGTATATAATTTTATTAGGCTTAAAACTGTCTTATTTAAATAAAAGGGGGTGGTGCTATAGGAAGTCTTACAGCCAGTGGTTACCCACCCACTGGGGTGTGGCCTCTTATACTGTTTATGCCAATGTAGAGAATGAGTCTTTTCCAGCTGCGGGATTTGGTTTCTGTTCTCCATTCCAGCAGAGGATTCTAATTTGTGAGTCTGCTGCTAAATAAACAGCTGTTTATTTTTCTCAATTCTGAGCTAGTGTGGGATTTCTTTTAAGTGTCCTTCATCAGCCATTTTTCAAAGTAAGTTACGAGTGATCAAGGAAGACCTTGATTTTGATCTTTGCCTTCTACATGTATACACATACCACACATGTGCATAAACCCACACATAGACATACACATACCATTTACATACACAAACATACTCATAAAAAGAACAAATTACTAATTATTTTAATTCTGTGCTTAAGATAAGATAGTATTAGTATTGGCTTAATTACATTGGGAATGAGAGAATAGTCTATAATACAGAGTAGCAAAATATGTGAATCACAGTCAAGAAAACAGTAAAGAGTTCACTTAGAGCAAACCCAGTATGCACAATTGGAATATTTTGTAAAAAGTTGATGGTTAGCATATACTATGTGACATTTACAAGCCTTGGTTTTGTAGATGATCAAAACTACACAGACTTAGAGTTAAATTCAAAACTCTAAAAATCATCTTCACAATCTACGTAGGATAGCTACAAAATGGGAAATCCTAAAGGAAGAAACTGAAGAATTCTAGGAAAACTGCAAATATTTATATTTAAACTGTAGTTTAATGGCTCTGTGATTTCAGTCAACTTCTGCTCTGATTCTGGTGTCACAAGTTAGCAAGCAATATGTGTCATGATGTTTTCTTTTTTTGTGTGTGTGTGTCATGATATTTTCTAAAACTTAACTACGGTTGGTATATGAAATACATGAGCCTCCTTCCCTATGCTTTTGCTTGTAGAGGATAACACATGTTCAAACTTTCCATTTATTTTTAATCGGTGTCAGCTGCTGGCTTGTTTATATGCCACTGACAAAAGATTAGATAGTTATAGGCATCTAAGGGAGGCAGAGATCAAGAGTCTAGCTGATCAGGGCCAGTAAGATGACTCAGAAACCAGAGTCCTTGCTGAGCAAGCCTGCCAAACTGAGTTTGATACCCAAAACCATGTAACGCTCCAAGGAAGAAATGGACTCTGCAAAAGTTGTCCTTTTACCTCCACATGTATTCTGTGGCATGTTCTCATACATATCATACACACATGCTAAATAAAAATATAGAAATTATAAAAAAACCTAGCTCATATTGTAAAACATAATATATTTATATAGAATAGTATAATGTACCATATATAAATATATAAAAATTATATAGTTTGAATTATATATAATATATAGCTATAAATTTATATATAATGTATTATATATGAAAACACATACAGGTTCATATTCAGAGGACATCTATTCTTGTTGTCTGTTGGCTTGAAAAAGTCTTGTGCTTCAGCCAATCAGGAACAGTAGTGCACATCTATAATCATAGTACTTGGGAGGCTGAGATAGTGAACTGCCAATAGTTGAGGTCAACCTGGGCTACTCAGTAAGACCCTGTCCCAAACCAAAAAAAAAAACCCTACATGCTGAGAATATTGGAAGGTACAGTGGGCTGAAAAACGTCTACATATCTCTTGAACATATAAATAACACCTTATCTGGAAAATGGTATTCACAGACATGGTTGAGAATGCTGATGTACGATAACCCTGGATTATACAGGTATGACTTAAATATCACCATAGCTATCACTGTAAGATAGAGGCAAATGGAGAGTTAATGCATATAGAAAAAAGAAAACATAGGGGCCAGAGAGATGCTCAGCAGTTTGTAGCACTTGTTGCTCTTGCAAAGGGCCCAGGTTCAGCTTCCAGTACCTACATAGGTGGTTTACAACAATCCACAACTCTAGTTCCAGCAGATCTGACACCCTCTTCTGACCTGAGGGTACCAGGCACACATGTGGAACACATAAATTTAATATACACATGAAATTTTAAAAAAAATTAAAGAGCTGGGTAGTAGTGGCACACACCTTTAATCCCAGCACTCAGGAGGCAGAGAGACAGGTGGATCTCAGTGAGTTCAAAGCCAGCTTGGTCTACAAAGTGAGTTCAAGGATAGCCAGAACCACACAGGAGAAGGAGGAGGAAGAAGAAAGAGGAGGAAGAGGAGGAGGAGGAAGAGGAGGAGGAGGAGGAGGAAGAGGAGGAGGAGGAAGAGGA
>PVIU01024753.1:0-24961 GCA_004026605.1 Ondatra zibethicus
CATAACACAGTAATAATTTGTTTTTAAAGTTTGTTGTTAGAGACAGGATTTGCTTTAGAAGCTTTTCTTGACTCTAAAGACTTCTAGGATCTTGGGATAGGCATGTTTCCACTTATTCCATAGGCTATATGTATCCACCCATGTGTGGCACATCTAGCTGAGGGTGTCTCTGAGTGCATCAGAGTTGGGAAAGCAAACAGGACCTTAATTCTACAGCTGAACATGCAAATGGAGTGAACCAGAACTCTGCCAGCCAGTGCCAGTGTTTTCAGATCCTGTCCATCACTGAGCTACTCCATACAGAAAGGAGGCTTTAGACACTGAGTGTCCCACATCTCAGAATTCTAGGCAAACCTCTGGAATGAGGAAGTTCTGGGAGCTGAACAGTTGTTGACCCCCACCAATGGAGTTCTCAGTCTCCCCCTTTCATAAGTAGCACAGAGTTTGAAGCCACTGTCTCTTGTGTTGATCACAGACTGAGTCTTGATATGTGCAGACTCTGGGGGCGCGGGGGAGGAGGGTAAAATGACTCAACCCTTAGCAGCGCCTGATCATAGACATGACAACCTGACTTCAATCCCCATATCCCACAGGGTGACTAGAGAGAGCTGATGGCTGAAAAATCTCACTTCCAACATACTTGTGACATGTGAACACCTGCATCTGCTCCCTACAAGGTTTCAAATTTGTTTACATCCAACAGGCCTGTCCTCCAGAAAGTCTGCCTCAGCCCTTTCCCACTCTGACAGTGTGCAAGGAGTTCTTATGCCTGCTTTATGACTTCCCCAGCATAGCTCCTTGCCAGCCCATTGACCTACTCACAGAAGTCTACAATGTGAGGAGTGATTCAATGGCTTTCTCCAGTGATGGCATGCCATCCAGGAGCAGGGTTAGACAGACCACATCTTGCACTGGATTTTAGATTGCCAGAACTGATTTTTTTTTTAACCTGTTACTAGGACCTCCAGAATGTTGTCACCAAGGCCAATTTTACTGTGCTGGCATGTTTTACATTTGGGACATCAGAGTTCTCTACCTAACAAGGAATGAGAATTGGAGTTATAAATTATTTCTTTAAAAATTAAGTATGTTTTGTTCTTTGAAAGTTCCATATATTTCTACAATGTATGTGATCACATCCCACCACCACCAACTCTTCCCTATAACTCCCACCACATCTGTCTCCCGCTTTCAAGTCCTCTTTCTTTTGAATTGTTATTAATAACCCCCCTTGTCCAGCTAGCAAAGTGCATGGTTGTGTGCCATCCGCCGAGAAATAGGCAACTATCGGTGGCCACTTCCTACTTTTCTATGTGTCATCTTCCTTACCCCTTCCCCCTCCATATTTTGACTATCATTTGTCCCTTTCTTATTGATATCATTCCTCTCTTTCTTTATGCTGTGGGACAATGGTCTTGTACCCTGTAAAGATTTGTCACTTGTACTAGTTTAATAAAATGCTGATTGGCCAGTAGCCAGGCAGGAAGTATAGGCAGGGCTATCAGAACAGGAGAATTCTGAGAAGAGGAAAGGCTGTCTGCAGTGGTCATACTACCAGGAAGAAGCAAGATGAAAATGCCTCACTGGTAAAAGGTACCAAGCCACGTGGCTAACACAAACAAGAATTGTGGACTATTTTAAGATTTAAGAATTAGTTAATAAGAATTCTGAGCTAATAGACCAACCAATTTATAATTAATGTAGGCCTCTGTGTGTTTCTTTGGGGCAGAATGTGGTGCGGGAGAATTATTTATATTCTGTCAGTCATATTTTAAATAAACACTGATTGGCCAGGCAGGAAGTATAGGTGGGTCAATCAGATAGGAAATAGAGGTGGGGTGATAAGAACAGGAGAATTCTGGAAAGAAGGAAGCTCTTTAGGCACTCCTGCCCAGACCACCGAAGAAGCAGGATGTGACCTGCCCCACTGAAAAAGGTACTGAGCCATGTGGCTACCATAGATAAGAATAATGGGTTAATATAAGTTACAAGAGCTAATAAGAAGCCTGAGCTAATGGACCAATCAGTTTATAATCTAATGTAGACTCCCTGTGATTTTCTCTGGGACTAAATGGCTGGGGGACCAGGCAGGACAGAAACCCTGACAAGCAGGCCCTCCATGTTACAAGAATGACTATGAGATCAAGCAGGACAGAAACTTCTGTCAGCAAATGGTACCAATGTGGACAACTGCATCCACATAAAACCTGAGAGAGTTTGGAAAGTAATTCTAGACACAAAGAACAGAGTTAAACATGGCTAGTTGCTAGCAGCATTTTCTCAGGCATGCTCTGTTTGCTAGAGGCAAGTGTGCCTCATTTAAGCTAGGCTTCCTGACTCAGCTTTAGCTGCAAAAGCCTTGCAACAATTTTAAGAGGCCCCATCACAAAAACACTTAAATGATGTTTATGAATAGCCAATAGCATGCTTCTTGGTGGTGGCAGGGACCTTGAAACTCCATAGAGTTGTGGCAATAAACGTGGATCCCACCTGTATCTCCACTATGAAGCTAGACTTTCAGAAATCTAAGGAATGGGGTGGATCCAGCTGTCAAAGCCATGGCTTTAATCCTAGCCCTATTGTTTAGCAACTTAAAGACTCATATGGTCAGAAAAAGAGATATACGGTAAAAACATATTCAGATAAAGAAAACCTCTAACAGTTTACAGTATGTTTAAAAATATATGTAGGCTTGGGAGAGAAAAAAAGGATAAAATCATTTTAAAAAACGAGAGAGTAGTTGGGTATGGTGGCACACACCTTTAATTCCAGCACTTGGGAGGAAGAAGCAGGCAGATCTCTGAGTTCAATGACAGCCTGGTCTATAGAGTGATTTCCAGGACAATCAAAGATACACAGAGAAACCTTGTCTCAACAAACCAAAAAGTAAAAGTAAAAAGAAATAGAGTTTAAAATAAAGCCACATGAAGATGGAAAATACACAGAGATACTGTATGTTATTGTGTTGTCTTTGAATTGTTTGATGGCTGAGGAAGGAGCTACAGCTGCTAAAAGACATTTGATTGTAAATGCTGCTGGATTAATACAACATATATTTTGAAAATGCCTTGAATTCAAACTTTAAGTCAAAAGATATGTTACTTTGGAGAAGAGGTTTTGTTTTCACAGGAAATGAGAGGCTGTGGGTTCATTCTTTGTTAAGAAAAAATAGGTTTGATCAAGGAAGACCCCCTTAAAAATATTTGATAGGAGTGGATGATCCAGATGATCTAACATTTCAGAGGATCTCTGTTGGAGTTTCCTCTGAGTTCTATATCAAGAATAGCCTTAAAACTGCTGGCTGAGATGATCATGCGTCACAGATTGTTCTAGTCAGAACTTGACCATAATCCTAAATTTTCTTTAGGCCCCATAAGATTATCAGTGCACCCAATCAGCAGGAAGTAGCCTAGAAAATTATGCCCATATTCCCCAAAAAATGGATTATAGATTTTTTTTATTGAGCTCTGCATTTTTCTCTGCTCCTCTCCCTGCCTCCCCCCTCTCCCCTTCAACCCTCCACCAAGGTACCCATGCTCCCAATTTACTCAGGAGATCCTGTCTTTTTCGAATTCCTATGTAGATTAGGTCTATGTAAGTCTCTCTTAGTGTCCTCATTGTTGTCTAAGTTCTCTGGGACTGTGATTTGTAGGCTGGTTTTCTTTGCTTTATGTTTAAAGACCACCTATGAGTGAAAACATGTGATAATTGTCTTTCTGTATCTGGGTTACCTCACACAAAAGAATGTTTTCTAACTCCATCCATTTTCCTGCAAAATTCAAGATGGTGTTATTTTTTTCTGCTGTGTAGTACTCCATTGTGTAAATGTACCACATTTTCTTTATCCATTCTTCGGTCAAGGAGCATTTCTGTTGTTTCTAGGTTTTGGCTGTGACAAACAAAACTGCTATGAACATAGTTGAGCCCATGTCCTTGTGGCACAATCGAGCATCTTTTGGATATATACCCAAAAGTGGCACTTCTGGGTCTTGAGGAAGGTTGTTTCCTAATTTTCTGAGAAATCGCTACACTGACATCCAAAGGAGTTGTATCAGCTTGCATTCCCACCAGCAATGAGGAGTGTTCCCTTTTCCCCACAACCTCTCCAGCATACATTGTCATCAGTGTTTTTGGTCTTGGCCATTCTTAGAGGTGTAAGATGGAATCTCAGAGTTGTTTTGATTTGCATTTCTCTGATGACTAAGGATGTTGAACATTTCCTTAAGTGTCTGTCAGCCATTTTAGATTCCTCTGTTGAGAGTTCTCTGTTTAGGTCTGTGCTCCATTTTCTTTATTGGCTTATTTGTTCTTTTGGTGACCAATTTCTTGAGTTCTTTGTATATTTTGGAGATCAGACCTCTGTCTGATGTGGGTTAGTGAAGATCTTTTCCCATTCTGTAGGTTGTCGTTTTGTCTTGTTGACTGTGTCCTTTGCTTTACAGAGACTTTTCAGCTTCAGGAGGTCCCATTAATTAATTATTTCTCTCAGTGTCTGTGCTACTGGGGTTATATTTAGGAAGTTGTGTCCTTTGCCATTGTGTTCAAGTGTACTTCCCAGTTTCTTTTCTATAAGGTTCAGTGTGGCTGGCTTTATGTTGAGGTCTTTGATCCATTTGGACTTGAGTTTTGTGCATGGTGATAGATATGGGTCTATTTTAATTCTTCTACATGTTGATATCCAGTTATACCAGCACAATTTGTTAAATATGCTTTCTTTTTTCCATTTGATATTTTTTGCTTCTTTGTCAAAAATCAGGTATTCGAAGGAGTGTGGATTAATATCCAGGTCTTCGATTTGGTTCCATTGGTCCTCCTGTCTCTTCTTATGCCAATACCATGCAGTTTTCAGTACTGTAGCTCTGTAGTTGAGTTTGAAGTCAGGGGTCATGATGCCTCCAGAAGTTCTTTTATTATACAGGATTGTTTTGCCTATCCTGAGTTTTTTTTGCTTTTCCATATGAAGTTAAGTATTGTTCTTTTGAGGTCTATGAAGAATTTTGCTGGGATTTTGATGGGCATTGCATTGAATTTGTAGATTGCTTTTGGTAAAATTGCCATTTTTACTATATTAATTCTGCCCACCCAAGAGCATGGGAGATCTTTCCACTTTCTGGCATCTTCTTCAATTTCTTTCTTCAAAGATTTAAAGTTCTTGTCATACAAGTCTTTCACTTGTTTGGTAAGAGTTACCCTGAGATATTTTTTGTTATTTGTGGCTACTGTGAATGGTGTTGTTTCTTTGATTTTGTTCCCAGCCCTTTTCTCATCTGTGTACAGGAGGGCTACTGATTTTTTTTTTTTTTTGAGTTAATCTTGTATCCTGCTACATTACTGAAAGTGTTTATGAGTTGTAGATGTTCCTTGGTAGAATTTTCGGGATTGCTTATATAAACTATCATATCATTGGCAAACAGTGAGAATTTGGCTTCTTTTTTTTTCTGATTTGTATCCCCTTGATCTCCTTTTGTTGTCTTATTGCTCTAGCTAGGACCTCAAGAACTATATTGAATAGATATGGAGAGAGTGGAAACCTTGTCTTGTTCCTGATTTCAGTGGAATTGCTGAGAGTTTCTCTCCATTTAGATTCATGTTGGCTTTTGGCTTGATGTATAGTGCCTTTATTAGGTATGTTCCTTGTATCAGGGATGTTGTATTTTCTTGAAAGCTTTTTCAGCATCTAATGAGATGATCATGTGGTTTTTATTCTTCAGTTTGTTTATATAGTGGATTATGTTGACAGATTTTTGTATGTTGAACCACCCCTGCATCTCTGAGATGAAGCTGACTTGATGATGGTGGATGATGGTTGTGATGTGTTCTTGGATTTGATTTGCCAGTATTTTATTTAGTATTTTTGCATCAGTGTTCATGAGTAAGATTGGTTTGTAATTCTCTTTCTTAGTAATGTCTTCTATGGTTTGGGTATCAGGGTAATTGTAGCCTCATAAAAAGAGTTTGGCAGTGTTCCTTCTGTTTCTAATGGGTGGAATAATTTGAGGAGTTTTGGTATTAGTTTTTCTTTGAAAGTCTTGTACAATTCTGAGCTGAAACCATTTGGTCCTGGGCTTCTTTTTTGGTTGGAAGACTTTTGATGACTGTTTCTATTTCTTCAGCAGGTCTGTTTAATTTGCTTATCTGGTCTTGATTTAATTTTCATAAGTGATATTTATCCAGAAAGTTGTCCATTTCCTTTAAGTTTTCAAATTTTGTGGAGTACAAGTTTTTGAAATATGACCTGATGATTCTCTGTATTTCCTCCATGTCTATTTTTATATCCCCCTTTTCATTTCTGATTTTGTTAATTTGGATATTCTCTCTCTGCCTTTTGGTTAGTTTGGATAAAGGTTTGTCTATTTTGTTGATTTTTCTCAAAGAACAAACTCTTTGTCTCATTGACTCTTTGTATTGTTTTCTTTGTTTCTATTTTACCTCTCAATTTGATTTTTCCTGCCATCTAGTTCTCTTAGGTGAGTTTTCTTCTTTTTGTTCTAACGTTTTCAAATATTCTGTTAATTCACTAGTGTGGAATTTTTCCAGCTTCTTTATGTAGGCGTTTAGTGCTATGAACTTTCCTCTTAACACTGCTTTCATTGTGCCCCATAAATTTGGGTATGTTGTGTGGTCATTTTCATTGAATTTTAGGAAGTCTTTCATTTCTTCCTTTATTTCTTCCTTGACCCATTGATGTTTCAGCTGAGTATTGTTTAATTTCCATGTGTTTGTGGGTTTTCTGGAATTAGTATTGCTGTTGAATTCTAGTTTTAAACTGTGGTGATCTGATAAGCTACATTGGATTATTCCAATTTTTTTGTATTTGGTGAGGTTTGTTTTGTTACTCAGTATGTGGTCAATTTTTGAGAAGGTTCAATGAGGTTCTGAGAAGAAGGTATATTCTTTTCTGTTTGGATGGAATATTCTGTAGATGTCTGTTAAGTCTATTTGAGTCATAACATCTGTTAGTTCTCATATTTCTCTGTTCATTTTTTTTCTGACGGACCTGTCCAGTGGTAAAATTGGAGTGTTGAAGTCTCCCACTATTAGTGTGTGGGGTTTAATGTATGATTTAAGCTTTAGAAGTGTTTCTTTTACATATGAGGGTGCCCTTGTATTTGGGGCATAGATGTTCAGTATTGAGATTTCCTCTTCATGGAGTTTTCCTGTGACAAATATGAAATGGCCTTCTTTGTCTCTTTTGACTGATTTAACTTGAAGTCTATTTTCTTAGCTATAAGGATAACTACACCCATTTGTTTCTTAGGTCCATTTGATTGGTATATTTCTTCCCAACCCTTTACTCTGAGATGATGTCTGTCTTTGAGGTTGAGATATATTTCTTTTATGCAGAAGAAGGATGGATTTTGTTTTCATATCCAATCTGTTAGCCTGTGCCTTTTTATAGGTGAGCTGAGTCCATTTACATTAAGGGATACTAATGACCAGTGATTGCTATCTCCTGTTTATTTAGTTTTTATTGTTGGTGATGTTAATTTGTGTGCTTTTCTCTTTTTAGGATTTGCTGCTATGACACCATCAGTTGTCTGTGTTTTTGTTAGTGTAGCCAACTTCCTTGGGTTGAAGTTTTCCTTCTAGTATTTTGTGTATGGCTGGGTTTGTAGCTAGGTATTGGTTAAATCTGGTTTTGTCATGGAATATCTTGTTTTGTCCTTCTATAGTGATTGAAACTTTTTCTGGGTATATTAGTCTCGGCTGGCATCCGTGGTCTCTTAATGTCTGAAAAATGCTTGACCACGACCTTCTGACTTTCATTGTCTCCAATGAGAAGTCAGGTGTAATTCTGATAGGTCTACCTTTATATATTACTTGGCCTTTTTTCTTTACAGCTCTTAATATTCTTTTTTACTCTGTATGTTTAGTGCTTTGATTATTATGTGGCAAGAGGACTTTTTTTGGGGGTCCAGTCTATTTGGTGTTATGAAAATTTCTTGTATCTTCATAGTCAAATCTTTCTCTAGATTGGGAAAGTTTTCTTCTATGATTTTGTTAAATGTATTTTCTGTGCTTTTGAGTTGAACTTCTTCCCCTTCTCTTATACCTATTATTCTTATATTTGGCCTTTCCCTGGTGCCCTATATTTCCTGGATATTTTTGGGTTAAGCTTTTTTTAGATTTAATGTTTTCTTTGTTTGATGAGTCTATTTCCTCTATTGTATCTTCAGCACTTGAGATTTCTCTCTTCCATTTCTTGTATTCTGCTGTTCATGCTTGTGTTTGTAGTTCCTGTTTATTTTCTCATGATTTTTTTTTCACCAAATAGACTGGATCCAAAAAAAGGTCCTCTTACCACATAATAATCAAAACACTAAACATACAGAGTAAAGAAAGAATATTAAGAGCTGTAAAGAAAAAAGGCCAAGTAATATATAAAGGTAGACCTATCAGAATGGCCTTGTCTTGTGTTTTCTTTATTGTGTCTATTTCAGTTTTCAAGTCCTGAATAGTTTCTTTCATATGTTTGATTTCTCTTTCTTGGTTTTCTTTAAGTTATTTGCTGATGTCTTCGAATTTTTTTGTTTTTCCTTTCCTCCATTTCTTTAAGGGAATTTCTCATTTCCTCTTTAAGAGTTTCAATTCTCATTTCCCTTTAAGAGTTTCATTCTCTTGAAGTTATTTTTTAGGTTATTTTCTTCTGCTTCATCCATATTTGGTTGTTCAGGTCTTGCTGTTGTAGGGTCTCTAGGTTTTACTGGTGTTGTGTTGCTCTTTGTGGTATTGAGTGTTTTCTTACCTTTTCTACTCATCTTTTCCTCTAATAGGTGTGGTTGGGGCTGTCTGAGATTCTGTTGAATAATCTTCTAGGTGCCAGTGAATTCAAAGCTCAGATGATTGTTTCTCATGGTACAGTCAGTGCCACAGTTCTAGTTACCCCATTGGTTACTTTGTGTTCCTGGATCTAGCTCAGTGCTCCTGTGCTTTGTTCTGCTTCCTTGGAGTTTGCTATCTCAGACCTACTTTGGCTTAGGTTGCTGGCTTTGTCCTGTTTTTGTAAATCCTGATCTGGATTCCCTCCTTGGCTTGGAGTTGGACATGTTCTGGTGGAGATCTCTGACTCTGGATTAGGTTGCTGGCTAAATCCTGATCTACCAGTGTCCCGTGACTGGGTTGGCTCCCAGGACTGGATTTGTTCCTGGCTTCTGCTCCTGGTGGAACTTGCTTCTTCAGGCCCTCTCTGTTCTAGGTAGCTGGTTCAGTCCCACTCCTGTTGAGGTGGAGATCACTGATTCTGAGTCAGGTTGCTGGCTAAATCCTGATCCACCAGTGTCCCAGGATTGGGTTGGCTCCCAGGACTGGATTTGCTCCTGGCTTCTGCTCCTGGTGGAGCTTGCTTCCTCAGGCCCTCTCTGTCCGAGGTAGCTGATTCAGTCCTACTCCTGTGGAATTTGTTGACTGAGGTGGAGTTCCTTGCCTCAGGCCTACTTTGGCCTAGGTTACTGGCTTTGACCTGTTTCTGTAAGTCCTGGTAGGGATCCCCTCCTGCAGAAGTCCCTGGCTTGGAGTTGGACCTGCAAAGATTTCTTGCTCTGGTCTACTGCCTTGGAGTTCCCAGGCTGGTGCGCACCCAGAACCACAGAGGATGTGGCTCAGGCTTACTCCCTCAGAGGTCCCAGACTCATACTTGGACCCACAGAGGTTCCAGGTTCCTGCCTATTTGGATTATAGATATTTTATCTATATTTTATTATCACTACTTTTGCTATTTATGGGTATGGGGAAACTTATAATACACTGTCTTTCCTCAGCACACCTGATAATTCTCTTATGCCAGCATAGGTTATGGTTTTACCTCTAGTGGTAGCAGCATCCCTGTTCTCAGTGCACCAGCCTCTCCCTTGTTGTTGATGAGCCATTTCTACTGTTGTCTTTAAGATTAATGCCACATTGCCTAAGGAAATGCTAACATCCTCCATTGAGTCAGTTAATTAATAGAAATTGTCATTCTCTCAAAGTCTATATCTACCATTTTTACTATCTTCCAGATCCATAGCTGGAGTCAAGCCCTCCCAGATCAATAAAGGTCAGATACAAATTAAGACTCAGGAGCAAGTGTGTTGCACCCACAAAATGCTGCTTGAGTCTTCTTTAAACAGTCATACTCTGGTGTGACCTGAATGCAGTACGGGACAGGATTTAGTATTTGCTCCCCTGGGTTTGGGTCTAATCTATTCCCATATTCATTCCTTTGAGAATGGAGATGTGATGTGGGAAGTCCTTTTGTATATGTGTTGCTTTTATTGGGTAATGAATAAGAAGCTGCTTTTGGCCAATGGCTTAACAGAGTAAAACCAGGCAGGAAATCCAAACAGAGATGTAAAGAGAGAGGAGGTGGAGTCAGGGAGAAGCTATGTAGCCACCACAGAAGACAGACACTGAGAAGATACATGCAGCACATAAACCCTTTATATTTGAGTAATAGCTAAATCTGCCATGCAGCGTACTGCACTTGACCTCATGGTGATGCACAGATTAATGGAGATTGGTTAGTTTAGGATATAAGAGCTAGCTAGAAATATGCCTAAGTCATTGTCCAAACAGTGTTGTAGTTAATACAGTTTCTATGTGAATATTTTCGGTCAGGGCAGGTGGGACCAAACAAACAGCCTCCTGCAACAGATTTGCACACTGACATGGTCTGAAACATTTGGGACTGATGCTGGCCACCCACTTCAGGTCTGGATACTTTTATGCCCACTCAAGGTTGGAAAAAGAGCTGAGACCATGCCTGTGGTTCAGCATTCCCTTCCTGAGCAGGCTGCAGGATGGAGTCTGCTAGGAGTGCATAGGCAGGATAGCATGGTGGATTTCTGCCATCCTACATAAAGATATTTCCAGGAAGTGCAGTGCGCTGCATGGCAGATTTAGCTATTACTCAAATATAAAGGGTTTATGTGCTGCATGCATCTTCTCAGAGTTAAAGTGGTGAGTGCAGCTCCTACCCTGTGATCCCAGAACTGGCGGTAATGGTACCTCCACCATATTGAAAGGTGGAGAGAAGTGGAGCCAGCATCTAAAACCATTGTAACCAAGTTGCTTAGCATTTTAAAAGTACTCCTGGTCAGAAAATAATTACAGCTGTGGCTAGGCTATCCTCCAACTCACCCTGCCCCCAAGCCTGCCTGCTTGCCTGCGAACTCCATGGAACCCGGAAACACAGCATGATCCAATACTGAGGGGACCTAAGAGGTGAGTCTGTAATTACAGGGCCAGACAGCTGGATGCCCCACTCTCTGGGACCTCCCCAGTGGGACAAAACCAAAAGGCCCCTCTCCAAATCCCTTGGCTTTTCTAGTCAGCCTGCAGGAAATTTTCCTGAGGCTAGGCTATTCTGCAACCCACCCCCAAAACGACTTTTAGTCTGCGAGCTCCATGGAACCTGTAAACACAACTTGTTCCAATACTGAGAGAACCTAAGAAGGCAGACCAAGAAAAACTCCCAAATACTCAGACAGCCACGGCAAGGATTGGACCAAGATGCCAAGAAACTCCCAGCCTCATTTGAAGGAAGGGTTGGCGCCAATGCAAGAATTCATCCAACATCCTAAAAAGCAACATGGTAACACCAGAACCCAGCGGACACTCAACAGGAAGAATTGATCATCCTAACCCAGAAGAAGTAGAAGAAAACAACTTTAAACGTAACTTTATGAATATGATGGCGACCTTTAGAGAGGAAGTGAAAAACTCCATTAAAGAAATGGAAGAGAAGACAAACAAAAAGTTGGGAGAAAACCAAGAAAAAGCAATCAAACAGGTGAAGGAAACAGTTCAAGACTTGAAGGCTGAAATAGAGGTAATAAATAAAACACAAACTGAGGGAACTCTGGATATGGAATCTGGGTAAATGAACAGGAACTACAGAGACAAGTATAACCAACAGAATACAAGAGATAGAAGAAAGAATCTTGGGCGCTGAAGATACTTCAGAGGAAATAGACTCATTGGTCAAAGAAAACATTAAATCCAAAAAAATCTTAACATAAAACATTGAGGAAATCTGGGACACCATGAAAAGACCAAACCTAACAATAATAGGGATAGAAGAAGGAGAAGGACTCCAGCTCAAAGGCACAGAAAATATATTCAACAAAATTATAGAAGAAAACTTTCCCAATCAAAAGAAGGATATCCCTATGAAGGTACAAGAAGCTTACAGAAGGATATCCCTATGAAGGTACAAGAAGCTTACAGAAGACCAAATAGACTGGATAAAAAAATCCCCTCATCATATAATAATCAAAACACAAAACGTACAGAACAAAGAAAGAATATTAAGAGCTGCAAAGGAAAAAGGTCAAGTAACATATAAAGGTAAACCTAACAGAATTACACCTGACTTCTCAATGGAAACCACTAAAGCCAGGAGGTCCTGGACAGATGTGCTGAAGACACTAAGAGAGCATGGATTCAAGCCAGACTACTATATCCTGCAAAGCCTTCATTCACCATCGATGGAAAAAACAAGATATTCCATGACAAAACCAGATTTAAACAATATGTATCCACAAAACCAGCCTTAAAGAAGGTAGTAGAAGGAAAACATCAACCCACGGAAGCTAACTACACCGACAATAACACAAACATCTGATAACCCCCTACCAGCATAACCCAAAGAAGGGAAACACACAAACACTACTACTGAAAAATAACCATAATTAACAGCCACTGGTCGTTAATATCACTTAATATCAATGGACTCAATTCACCTATAAAAAGACACAGGCTAAGAGAATGGATACGAAAACAGGATCCAGACTTCTGCTGTTTACAAGAAACACACCTCAGCCTCAAAGACAGATACTACCTCAGAGCAAAGGGTTGGGAAAAGGTTTTCCAATCAAATTTACCTAAGAAACAAGCAGGTGTGACTATCCTAATATCTAACAAAATTGATTTCAAACTAAAATCAATTAAAAGAGATGGAGAAGGACACTTTATACTCATAACAGGAACAATTCATCAGGATGAAGTCTCAATCCTGAATATCTATGTCCCTAATACAAGAGGACCCACATATGTAAAAGAAATATTACTAAAACTTAAATCACACATCATACCCCACACTCAAATAGTAGATTTCAACACTCCTCTCTCACCAATGGACAGGTCAACCAGACAGAAACTTAACAGAGAAATAAGAGAACTAACAGACGTAATGAATCAAATGGACTTAACATCTATAGAACATTCCATCCAAACACAAAAGAATATACCTTCTTCAAAGTACCTCATGGAACCTTCTCTAAAATTATCACATACTTGGTAACAAAGCAAACATTCACAGATACAAAAAAAAAAAATGGAGTAATCCCCCATGTCTTATTGGATCACCATGGAGTGAAGTTAGAATTTAATAACAATACTACTCCCAGAAAGCCTACAAACTCATGGAAACTGAACAGTCAACTACTAAAACACTCCTGGGTCAAGGAAGAAATAAAGAAAGAAATTAAGGTCTTCCTTGAATTCAATGAAAATGAAGGCACAACATATACAAACCTATGGGACACTATGAAAGCAGTGCTAAGAGGAAAGTTCATAGCACTTAGTGCCCACATAAAGAAAGTGGAGAAAGTTCACATTAGTGACTTAACAGCACACCTGAAAGCTCTGGAAAAAAAAAAGAAGCAGACTCACCCAGGAGGAATAGAAGATAGGAAATAATCAAATTGAGGGTTTAAATTGGCAAAATAGAAACACAGAAAACAATACAAAGAATCAATGAAACAAGGAGCTGGTTCTTTGAGAAAAACAACAATATGGACAAACCTTTATCCAAACTAATCAAAAGGCAGATAGAGAATTTCTAAATTAACAAAATTAGAAATGCAAAGGGGGACATAACAGACACTGAGGAAATTCAGAGAATCATTAGGTCTTACTACAAAAACCTGTACTCCACAAAATTGGAAAATGTAAAAGAAATGGACAATTTTTTAGATAGATACCATATATCAAAATTAAATCAAGACCAGGTGAGCAGTTTAAATAAACCTATAAGCCATGAGGAAATAGAAGCTGTCATCAAAAACCTCCCAACCCAAAAAAGCCCAGGGCCAGATGGTTTTAGTGCAGAATTCTACCAGAACTTTCAAGAAGAGCTAATACCTGGTGCAGGACAATTGTCTATATTTTGTGAATTATGTTTTAAATAAATGGTGATTGGCTAGTAGCCAGGCAGGAAGTATAGGCGGAACAACCAGACAGGAAGTAGAGGAGAGCAATGAGAACAGGAGAATTCTGGGAAGGAGAAAGCCCATTCCTCCCCAGTCCTGCCCAGACACAGAAAAGCACAGAAGAAGGAAGATGTTACCTGCCCCGCTTAAAAAGGTATCGAGCCATGTGGTTAACATATACTAGAATAATGGGTTAATATAAGTTATAAGAGTTAATAAGAAGCCTGAGCTAATGGGACAATCAGTTTATCATTAATATAGACCTCTGTGTGATTTCTTTGGGGCTAAACAGCTGTGGGACCTGGTGGGAGGACAGAAACCAGGCAGGACAGAAACCTCAGACAACATATACTTAAATTCCTCAAAGTATTCCACATAATGGAAACAGAAGTGACATTGTCAAACTCTTTTTATGAGGCTACAGTTACCCTGATACCAAAACCATACAAAGACTCAACCAAGAAAGAGAATTACAGACCAATCTCACTCATGAACATGGATTAAAAAATTCTCAATAAAATACTGGCAAATCAAATCCAATAACACATCAAAAAAATTATCCATCAAGATCAAGTAGGCTTCATCCCAGAGATGCAGTCTGATTCAACATATAAAAATCTATCAATGTAATCCATCATATAAATAAACTGAAAGAAAAAACTGTATGATCATTTCATTAGATGCTGAAAAAGCATCTGACAAAATTCAACACCTTTTCATAATAAAGGTCTTAGATTAGGGATACAAGGTTCATATTTAAATATAATAAAAGCATTATACAGCAAGCCAACAGCTAACATCAAATTAAATGGAGAGAAACTCAAAGTGATTCCACTAAAATCAGGAATAAGATAAGGCTGTCCAATCTCTCCATATCTCTTCAACATAGTTCTTGAAGATTTAGAATAGTAATAAGATAACATAAGGAGATAAATGGGATTCAAATTGGAAAGGAAGAAGTCAAACTTTTGTTATTTGCAGGTGATATGATAGTGTACATAAGTGAACCCAAAACTTCTACCAGAGAACTCTTATAGCTCATAAATACCTTCAGTGATATGGCAGGATACAAGATCAACTCAAAAAAATCAGTACCCTGCTTATACACAAAGGTTAAAGAAGCTGAGAGGGAAATCAGAGAAACATGTTTCACAATAGCCACAAATAACAAAATATCTTGGGGTAACACTAAGTAAGGAAGTGAAAGACCTATTTGACAAGAACTTTAAGTGTTTGGAGAAAGAAATTGGAAAGATCTCCCATGCTCTTAGATAGGAAGGATCAACATAGTAAAAATGGCAATCCTACCAAGAGCAATCTATAAATTCAATGCAATCCCCATCAAAATCCCAACACAATTCTTCACAAACCTTGAAAGAACAATAATCAATTTCATATGGAAAAACAAAAAGCACAGGATAGCCAAAACAATCCTATACAATAAAGTAACTTCCAGTGGTATTACTATCCCTTATATCAAGTTCTATTACAGAGCTACAGTAATGAAAATAGCTTGGTATTAGCATAAAAACAGAGATGTTGACCAATGGAATTGAACTGAAGATTTGGATATTAATACACACACCTATGAACACCTGGTTTTTGACAAAGAAGCTAAAGTTATACAATGGAAAAAAGAAAGTATCTTCAACAAATGGTGCTGGCATAACTGGATATCAACCTGTTGATGAATGAAAATAGATCCATATCTATCACCATGCACAAAACTCAAGTCCAAATGGATTAAAGACCTCAATATAAATCTGACCACACTGAATCTGATAGAAGAGAAAATGGGAACTAGCACAGGAGACCACTTCCTACTTCAACTGAAGAATGGATAAAGAAAGTTTGGCACATTTACACATTAGAGTACTACTCAGAAGTAAAAAACAATGACATCTTGAATTTTGCATGCAAATGGATGGAATTAGAAAACACTTTTCTGAGTGAGATAACCCAGGCCCCCCCAAAATGAATATGGTATGTACTCACTCATAAGTGGATACTAGCCATAAACAAAGGACATTGAGCCTATAGTTCATGATCCTAGAGAAGCTAAGTAATATGGTGAACCCAAAGAAAAACATATAGACCCACCTGGAAATTAGAAACAGATAAGATCGCCTGACAAAATTTGGGAGCTTGGGGGTGGGGAGTAGAAGGAAGGGGAGAAGGGGAGGATTGAGGAGAACTTACTTGAGGGAATGGGATAGTCGAGATGGCAGAAGGACAGATATGAGTGCAAGGAAAGAGATATCTTTATTGAGGGAGCCATTATTGAGTTAGCAAGAAACCTGGCTCTATAAAAATTCCCAGGAATCCACAAGGATGACCCCAGCTAAGACCCTACGCAATAGAGGAGAGGGTGCCTGAACTGGCTGTGCCTTGTAGTCAAACTGATGATTATCTTAAATAGCACCATAGAAGCTTCGTCCAACAACAGATGGAAACAGAGGCAGAGACCCACATTGGAGCACTGGAACTGAGCTCCCAAGGTCCAGTTGAAGAGTGGAAGGAGTGAGAGTATGAGCAAGAAAGTCAAGACCATGAGGGGTTCCCCCACTGAGACAGTTTGCCTGGGTTAATGGGAGCTCACCAACTCCATCGAGCATTTGATCAAACTAGTTCCTCTGAATGTGGTTGACAGTTGGGGCAGACTGAGGGCCACTGACAGTGGCACTGGGATTTGTCTCTACTGCTTGTACTGGCCTTTGGGATCCTATTCTCTTTGGATGTATACCTTGCTCAACCTGATGTAGTAGGGAGGGCTTTGGACTTTCCACAGGGCAGGGTTCTTTGCCCTCTCTTATGATTGGAGGGTGGTGGGGTGGGAGGGTTTGTGGAGGGCGTGAGAGGAGGGGAGGGGGTGGGAATTTGGATTCGTAATTTTTTAAAGTAATAAGATAAAATAATAATAAAAAAGAAAATAATTATAAATATGCAATAAAGACAGAGTCAAATAAAAATAAACCTCTAGATGTGTCACAGTGTGTTTTAAAAATGAACATAGGCTGAAGAGAGAGAGAAAAAGAATTTAAACAGTTCTAAATTAAAATAAATAATTAAAAATCAAACATGGTCTTTAAAGAGACAGAGTACAGACACTCATACATTAAAAAATGAAAAAGATAAGCCACGTTAAGATGGATTGTACACAGAGAGCCTGGATTATGTATATTATTGTGCTTTCTTTAAATGTTTTGACTGTGAAGGAGCTAAATACAAAGAGATATTTCATTGTATGGGTCTGTAAGCTAAACCAACATAAATGTTTCAAATGTACCTTGACTTCTAAATTTGGGTCTAAGGACTTCTTGCTCTGGAAAAGAGGTTCTTCTTTTGTTTCCAAAGATGATAAAAAACCTGTGGATTCTTTCCAGACTAATGAGGTTGATGGACCAAGACACCCAAAAGGTCACCATGAATATTCCCAAAAATTACTTTGCCCAACAAAAAATAGGAAGCAGTTTGGAGGGAACTATGCCCCAATTCCCAAATATTGTTTATAAATGTTTGTTTACATTTAAAGGGGAATATACTATAGAGATTTGCATTCGTATAGATCTTTGTTTGATACAAATTTAAGATCAATTTATACATGTAATTTCTGCTCTTGATTACCATATTGTGTTTGTGCAGGTCATTTAAAAATGTAATGTATAGTTAAGAAATATAGGTTAATAAATAATCATCTATAATAGTCAAGCTTGTTGTCATATTAGAGTTTCTAGATATATTTCAGCTATATATGTATTCTTCAAATCTTTCAGAGCCCTTCACAATATGGCAATTAAAATGTTTTAAGTACTTAGGACTTTTCATGACAGTGAGACACATCTGCTCCTGGAAGCACCAATGTACTTCAAGAGGATGATGAGCATTGAAGTGACTCCTCATGGAGTTTGTTAGCCATTTGTGCATAAACTGCTGTTGCCTAATCTGCTTGACTGGACTTGCAGGACCTACAGAAAAATGACTGTTGAAGCTGCCTAAATAAGGTGAGAGAGTCCTTTGGGGTTTCTGGTTCATGAAAGAGTCTGCCAGACATTCTGCAGGACACAGAAGAAAGTGATTGACAAACTGCCAATATAGGTAGAACTGTCTTTGAAATTTCCTGCTTTATGGAATGGTCTGCTGGATACTACTGGCCAACAGGCTAAAGATGGGTGCCTGCAATGCTACAGAAGAACTTTGGGTGATTGTCTAGGCAGTGAGCTGCCTCTGTCAATTCTAGAGTTTTGGAAGTTGCTTACAATGCACTTCCTATTTACTTAGGTAATACATCCTTCTGGAGTCTTTGATGGAGTTGAAGAATAGATAGCTATAGTTTGTTGCAGTGAAAGACAAGAGCTGCTTGTTGATTCCCAGCCACTTAGCCCAAAATAATCATACAGAAACTGTATAAATTAAACCACTGCTTGGCCCATTAGCTCTATCTTCTTCCTGGCTAATTCTTATATTAATTTAACCCATTTCTATTAATCTGTATATCACCATGTATCTCTGGCAGCTCCATGGCTTCTCTCTGATCTGCCCTTCTTCCTCCCAGCATTCAGCTTAGTTTTCCCTGCCTACTTAAGTTCTGACTTGCTATAGGTACAAAGCAGTTTCTTTATTCATTAATGGTAATCATAGCACATAGAGGGGACTCCCACATCAATAGTTACAGTTTTCCTTAGTTATGGATAAAAGATAAAGTAGATATAGATATTGTAATTATAATTCTTGTTTGATACCTGTTTTGTTATATGTAATTTTACTATGTTAAAGTTAAAACCTTTATTTTTATTTAGACAGAAAAGGGGAGATGATGTGGGAAGTCCTTCTATATATGTGTTACTTTTATTGGTTAATGAATAAAGAATCTGCTTTCAGCCAATGGCTTAACAGTGTAAAGCCAGGCAGGAAATCCAAACAGAGATGTAGAAAGACAGTAGGTAGACTCAGTGAGAAGCCATGTGGCTGCTGCAGGAGACAGATACCTCCACTGTAGCCTGCCAAAACTTTGCCTGTAGATCACAACCTTGTGGTGATGCACAGATTAATGGAGATGGGTTAGTTTAGGATATAAGAGATAACTAGAAATATGCTTAAGCTATTGAGCAGACAGTATTGAAATTAATATAGTTTCTGTGTAGTTATTTTGGATCTAAGCAGCTGGGAACGAACAAACAGGCTCCGCCAACAGAGATATTTATCCAGTGCCATTATATCTTGAATGCATTATTTTATTTTATTTTTAAATTTATTTATTTGTTATGTATACAGTGTTCTGCCTGCATGTATGTATGTACCTGCATGCCAGAAGAGGACACCAGATCTCTTTGTAGATGGTGGTAGCCACCATGTGGTTGGCTGCTGGGAATTGATCTCAGGACTTCTGGAAGAACAGCCATTGTTCTTAACCTCTGAGCCTTTTCTCCACTTCCTTTTTTATTTTATTTTATACATTTCCACAGTTAAGAGTTAAGTTGCTCTAACAAATATGTTAGGAAAGAGGAACTCATATATTACTATGGGATGGAAACTCGTAAAGTCACTAGGGAAGTCAGTGTGTAGGTTCCTCAAAATACTAAAAATATAACGATTATGTGACCAAGCTACTCTACTTCTATGTATAAATACCCCAAAAATTCTAAGTCATCATACCACGGATATATTGCCTATCTTTGTTTATTTCTGAATTATTCACAGTACCAAGGAATCAGAATAGGCTTTGATATTGACCAACAGATAAATGGATAAAGAAAGCATGTATGCAGACACACAATGGAGTGTTATACATCCATAAAGAAAAATGAAATCATGCATGACATTTGCAGGAAAATAGATGCAATTGGAGATCATTACATCAAGTGAAGTAAGCCATACTCAGAAAGACAAATACCAAAATTTCTCTCATATACACAATTTGCATTTAATTTTTATCTTTCCCCATATTTCTCACTGTGTGTATATGTCATAACAGCAGAACGGGGACCATGAGATGGGGAAGAAATCTCAAGATCTGGAGGAAAGATGAAGGGGGATAAAAGATAAAGGGAGATAAATGGATTGCAAATGACAGGAGAGTAAAGTACTTAGTGGGAGGTAGAGACTACTTAATGGATATCAGAATATGGGGCATTGGAGAAGGTTTAATCAGAACATAGTGAAATGACATACATGTATGAAGATGTTATAATAAAATGCAATGATTTTTAAGTTAAAAAACAATAAAGGAAGGAAAGTTTGGCTAGTCTTTCAGAAATTTGAGCAATGCTGTAATTATTAAGTCAATGAGAACCCTTGGAGGTGGACTGAATGTTTCTTGCATTTTTAAACTGGGGAAGAATATATGGCTTAGATCTTCAATATCTCCAAATATCTACTATGAAAAAATGACCAGAGTTCAGGCCCTCAGAAGGCTTTGGTCTCACGAATGGGCTAATCCATGTACGGATTCACAGCTCAGTGGGTTTCAGAAGAAAGATTTTGTTATAGAAGTGAACTTTCTCTCTTCCCTGTCCACAGTGTGACAGCTATGGTTTATCATTTACTTCCCATCATAAATGCTCTGCCTCACCGATGGTCATTGCACTAGGGCCATCCAACTGGTGACTTTGACTTCTGAAACTGCAATATTTCCCCAAGTTAGTTGTATTATATATTTTGTCATAGTTATGGAAAAATGAGTAACAAAGTAGCGTCTCTAAATTTTACATGAGTGTTGGACTCTAGTTAATTATAAAAGAGATGATGTTGGACAGCATAGAATCTAAAGCACTTAGTTGGGGCCACAGATCTGTGGATCAGGGAGCACTAACTATACTGATGGCTTGGAGTCCACTGAAGGGGCTCAAAGGGAAAACAGAAGTATGCATGAAATCTGATAAAAAGTATTTGGCTGGTTAAACTATATCAGGAGTTTTAAAGTCACTAGAAAAATTAGTTGGGACATTTCTGTTGGTAAATTTCCTAATTGCAGAGTATTTGGCAGTTTCTGATCACCCGGTCCCCAGTTAGTAGTCATTTGGCAGTCTTTGATACATTTAGACTAATTAATTTTTTCCTCATAGATTCACTTATGTTGAGTTGAATTTGTTTTGCTTCTGTAAGAATTTAGGGCAATAGCTACATATGGCTACTGTCCCCAGGAAATTATTTTGATAGTTTTCATGCAGAAGTATTTACAGAGAAATCTAGCAGTATCTGCAATTGGCTTGATGGTTGGCATCAGTGAGGATCTTTAAGAGATGCATCATAAAGCAAGTGTTCTGAAATAGTTCACAGCAGGATTTTTATGGTAAATGTATAGATACTCACATAATTTCAACCTTGTCTTTTAAAGGGAATTTAATAGTAAAATATTAAAGAAAAAAAAGTAGAAACAAAACAAGCACTATTTTATTGTTTCAAGTAAAATAATACTTTCCTGGTAGCCATTGTCAAAATATTATGTTTATCTTTAATTTATACCTCCTGGTGCCAGAGTTATTGATGGTTTTGTAAATGCTAAGATGCATGCAAATGTGCTTTAAAATAAAAATAATTCTAAAAAGTGAAGTAAGAAGTACTGTTAGCACAATGAGATCTAACTGAAATAATACAGCATATGCTATCAATTTCAAACTTGGAGAAACTCCAGTTATTTTTACTCATTTTAATTTGTAAACATTTAAATTTCACATAGAAGTTTATCATGCCAATAAATAGCTTTTCATGATGCATATAAATATAGTATGAATATTTAAGATGAATATAGATTAGCTAAGCAATAGGTAAAATTAAAGACTAAATATTCAGGTAAGTTTGAAGATTGACTAAAATTAGAGTTTTCATAATCATTTTTTTAAAATTTATTTATTTCATATGCATTAATGTTTTGCCTTCATATGTGTCTGTTTGAGGATGTTGGATCCCGTGGACCTGGAGTCATAGGCAGTTGTGAGCTGTCATGTGGGTGCTGGGAATCGAACCCTGGTCCTCTGGAAGAGCAGTCAGAGCTCTTAACCACTGAGCCATTGCTCCAGCCCCTCATAATCATTTTTGAATGAGCAGATATGTTTTATTATCTAAAGTAAATTAGCTACAATTGATGGATTTATCCATACTAATATGTTATTGGTTTTCTGAGTATTTTGATAAAAATTCTAGTTTCTCTATTTTCAAGTATAAACTTTAAATTATTAATTTTAATCTCATTTAAACATGACAAGACTTCATTTTACTGGAAACCAATTTACAAAGGTCCAGATAGCACAAAATGGTATTGCAAATGGCTTCTCCTTTGCGTTTGTACCCTTCTTTGTTAGTCGCATTTTTTAAATTTATTATTAAGAAGAACCAAAGCCCTTTCTCCTTTGCTTGCTCAGAACCTGATACCTCTCAGGATCTTTCGGAAGGAAGATCTCCCTCTGACAACATTTTACAGTGGAATGTGGAAATTTACTGACATCTTGTGGCCAAGAGCTTTCTCTGAGTGTTTTGTGTCCACAATATAGGATTGGCTTCCTATTGGTCAACCAATGGGAAAATACATACTCCTGAAAGTTCCCTGAAGACTGTAATGGTTTCCGAAGTCCTGTCTCAGCGGGTTGGCACTTAGCTGCAGAGCAGCTGCTGGTATAGCAAGGCCCATGTTCAACCCCAGCATCGCACCACAACACAAGACACCTCAAGTTGTTTTCTTAATGGTTTTTAAATTAATAATTTGTGTGTGTGTGTGTGTGTGTGTGTGTGTGAGAGAGAGAGAGAGAGAGAGAGAGAGAGAGAGAGAGAGAGAGAGAGAGAGAGAGAGAAAACAACTTTTATAAGTGATTTTTAAGTGATTTCTCCCCTTCCAATATGTATCCGGAATCAAACCTGGGTCCTCAGACCTGGCAGCAGAAGTCTTTACTTGCTAAGGCCTCATGCTACTCACCCTCAACTCCCAACCTCATGATAAAAGTTAACTATGGTTGTGATGAATCTTCCATTCTGGGGCAGAAGAGGGAGGAGTTGTGTGGGGCAACTACAGTAAGAGAACTGGGAAGGAGGACCCATGTGATGCCCACAGTGAAAGTTAATAGCTGATCTTGTGGCTTAGAAAGGGTATTTTAATCACCACTAAGGAGAAGTCAAAGGATTTCTGTGGGATGCACGGGGGAGGGTCATTGAATGGCTATTCATTTTCTATCCGTATGTGTCTAGTTCCCCCTGACCCCCACCTTATCCCCTTTCTCCTGTTAAGTATTGAAACTAAACTCTCAGGCAATTGGACAAGCAAGCCCTCTCCTGCAGCAGCACATTCCTTTTCTGATGACTGTTCTCTGGCCTTGCCTCAGTCCTTCCACATTAATATGTGGCTGGTGATGGTGAAGATGTTGCTGAAATGCAGTTCTGTAATGCTGTTTTATGTTATGCAAAAAGGACAACCAGGGTTTTTGCACATCAAAAATAACTTTGCTGCTAATAATTTAAATATGAATAACTTTATAACTAGAGAAGATAGGTGTGGGGCAGGGAATTTTTAGGACATATAAATGTTTATGGTTGGCAAATACCTGTTTGAAATACAAATACCTCTTCTGACTTTTATTCCTGTAGTGACTCAGATATCGTCACACTGTTGGAGAGAGAGAGAGAGAGAGAGAGAGAGAGGAAGGAGGAGGAAGGGAGAGAGAACACATATTACTGAATATGAAGACTTTGTTTTCTGGTTACCATTTCTAATTAATCAGTGTTAGAAGGAGACAGAGAATCCAACCATTGCCCCAGGTCAAGAAATCTTCTGTGCTTCATGGAAAGTCTTCTTGGTCTACTCTTCAAAGAGACTACCAGTGAGAAGGATCAGAAGTTCAAGGTTAGTGTCAGCTACAAAGGGACCATGTGCTTGAGTGTCAAGGTTATAATTTAGTAATGTGGTCAATTATTCCAATTATGGATTTTATTATGCTACATCAGTATGGGGTGGACCTTTCAATGGTTTGTAATGTAGGAGTACTTAATGCATCTTTTAAATGACAGATGATTAGTAGTGCAGAGAATCCTCCGTGTGATTATTGTGATTGCATTCAGACTTGGCTTCAGAACTTCAAACTGTATTTCTAATATAATTATAATATATAAGTAGATTTTGTAGGTTAATGATGCTACTCATACTTTATGTGGATCACAAATAGGTATTTGTTTATAGTCTACTTGTGATTTCAGTGACAATTTACTTTTGTAATTGAAATGTTTTTAATGAAAATATTTAATATAAAAAGTGCATTTCATCATGTAATTATATAGTATAAAATTTGAAGAGATCTTACTGATTATTAAGCCACTCTAAAAAAATAAAACAGAAATTGCTGTTGGACCGTAGTCATGATTTGAGTCAAAGGTCTCCAGAGAAACAGAACGGCTGGACAATTTCTTAGGAGAAATTAGATGACATGGCTGTGCAGAGATCCTCTTGCTCTGCCACCTGCACATACAAGACCTAGGAGAGCAAGTTCTATAGCTCAGTGAGGGCAGAGTAAGGAGGACCTCAGTTCTAATGGTGAGCAGTGGACAAGAGGGGATTCCTCCTCCCTCTGTTTTTCAATCTCTTCAGGCGCCCAGCAGGTCCCAGAGTGCCCACCTGCTCTCGGGAGTGCTGCCCATCACCTGAGGTCCACTGACTTAGTTTCTAATCTCACCCAGAAACACTTGACCAGAGAGAGTTGCAAACTGTCTTAGTGAGCAAAGTGGACTGTTCCAGTCTCAGGGCAAACTACTATACAGTTCCAATCTAGCTGAATTATAAGCCCCAGATTTAGTCA
>PVIU01024754.1:0-24958 GCA_004026605.1 Ondatra zibethicus
TCAAGCACTATATTAAAGAGATATGGGGAGAGTGGACAGCCCTGTCTTGTTCCTGATTTTAGTGGAATAGCTTTGAGTTTCTCTCCATTTAATTTGATGGTAGCTGTCAGCTTGCTGTAAATTGCTTTGATCATATTTAGATATGAACCTTTTATCCCTAATCTCTCCATGACCTTTATCATAAAGGGGTGTTGAATTTTGTCAAATGCTTTTTCAGCATCTAATTAAATGATCATATGTTTTTTTCTTTCAGTTTTTTTTTATATGATGGATTACATTGATAGATTTCCATATGTTGAATCAGCCCTGCATCTCTGGGATGAAGCCTACTTCATCATAATTGATGATTTTTTTGATGTGTTCTTGGATTCGGTTTGCCAGCATTATATTGAGAATTTTTCCATCGATGTTCATGAGTAAGGTTAGTCTGTAATTCTCTTTCATGTTTGTGTCTTTGTGTTTTTGGTATCATGGTAAGTGTAGCTTCATAAAAAGAGTTTGGCAATGACACTTCTGTTTCTATTATGTGAAACACATTAAGGAGTATAGGTATTAGCTCTTCTTGGAAGTTCTGTTAGAATTCTGCATTAAAACCTTCTGGTCCTGGGCTTTTTTAGGTTGGGAGGTTTTTGATGACAGCTTCTATTTCCTTGCGACTTATAGGTCTTTTTAAAATGTTCACCTGGTCTTGATTTAATTTCGGTATATGGTATTTATCTAAAAAACTGTCCTTTTCTTTTACATTTTCTAATTTTGTTTCATACAGGCTTTTATAGTAAAACCTAATGATTCTCTGAATTTCCGCAGTGTCTCTTGTTATGTCCCCCTTTTCATTCCTGATCTTGTTAACATGAGTGTTCTCTCTCTGCCTTTTGATTAGTTTGGATAGGGGTTTGTTGATCTTGTTGATTTACTCAAGGAACCAGCTCTTTGTTTCATTGATTCTTTGGATTGTTCTGTGTCTCTATTTTGTTGATTTCAGCCCTCGGTTTGATTATTTCTAGTCTTCTACTCCTCCTGGGTGAGTCTGCTTCTTTTTTTTCTAGAGCTTTTAGGTGTGCTGTTAAGTCTTTAATGTGTGCTTTCTCCATTTTCTTTATGTGGGCACTCAGTGCTATGAACTTTCCTCTTAGCACTGCTTTCATAGTGTCCCATAGGTTGGGGTATGTTGTGTCTTTATTTTCATGGTCTATATTTCATGGAATTGTTGTTAAATTCTAACTTAACTCCATGGTGATCTGATAAGACACAGGTGGTGACTCCAATATTTTTTTATCTGTGGATGTTTGCTTTGTTATGGAGTATGTGATTATCAATTTTCGAGAAGGTTCAATGAGATGCTAAGGAGAAGGTATATTCTTTCCTGTTTAAGTGGAATGTCCTATAGATGTCTATTAAGTCCGTTTTATTCATTACATCTGTTAGTTATCTTATTTCCCTGTTAAGTTTCTGTCTGGTTGACCTGCCCTTTGGTGAGGGAGGAGTGTTGAAATCACCTACTATTAGTATGTGCAGTTTGATGTGTGCATTGAGTTCTAGTAATGTTTACTTTACATAAGTGGGTGCTTTTATATTAGGGGCATATATATTCAGGATTGAGACTTCATCCTGATGGATTATTCCGTTTAAGAGCATAAAATGTCCATCTCCATCTCTTCTGATTGATTTTAGTTTGATGTTGATTTTGTTCGATATTAGTATGGCCACACCTGCTTGTTTCTTAGGGCCATTTGATTGAAAAACCTTTTCCCAACCCTTTTCTCTGAGATAATATCTGTCTCTGTGGTTTAGGTGTGTTTCTTGTAAATAACAGAATGTTGGATCCAGTTTTCACTTTCATAATGTTACGTTTAAAGTTGATTTCTTCTACTTCTTCTGGGTTAGGTTGCTCAGGTTTTCCTGTTGCATACTCACTTGTTCCTGGTGTTATCATGTTGCTTTTCAGGTTGTTGGAAGCATTCTTGGATTGGCACCTGCCCATCTCTTTCTTTGATTGCAGTCAGGGAGGTCTCAGCGGGTGGGGACCTCCCAGGAAGGCTTGCACACACTCACCCCTCTGGATAGCTGATCTCATTGTAGGAAGAGGAAGTCCTGTCTGGACCTCTGATCCGTCTGGACCTCTGATCTCAGCATAGGAAGAGAGAGTCCTGGTGGTCCAGGGACCCACAGAGGAAAGGGAAACTTGCCGGGGGGGGATGCAGGGTCGTGTGGAACAAAGAGGCCCACTGCAACAGGCTCACTCGGGGACCTTACCAGTCTGCACCTCCGATCTCAGCACAAGAAGAGAGAGTCCTGGTATTCCAAGGACCCACAGAGGAAAGGGCCTAAAAAGTCTTCTAGACTGACAACAACAGAAGTCAACAGGAGCTTCTTGCTAGCAGCATATTTTTAGATAGGTTTTGTTTGCTGATGGCAAGCAGAGGCTTGACTCCTTAAAGAGAAGGCTTCCTGAGTCAGCAAAAACTGCATGCGTTGTTTTAGAGATGGCATCCTGCTTCACGCTGGTGTCACAATTGGATCTGACTCAGGATGTTCTGCTATTGGGCATTTATTTGCTTTGTGAGCAGCATGTGACAAGTTGCTTAATGACAGCAAGAAAGACCCACTGTTTCCCTGTAGCTTGATCAGTGAACATGGCTGACAGAGGTGGTGAACATACCTCCACCATGTTGGACAGGGTGGAGCCAACATACATGGCCATGAAGTTGGTCCTAGCCATAGTGGCTTAGCATTTAAAAGACAAAGGACCTCCAGGTCAATAAATGATTACAGATACTCAATAAAGACAGATTCATTTGAAAAAGTCTTTCAAATTTCCTGTTTCATGGAAATGCTTGCCAGATACTATGGTCCTGTAGTATTTTGTGTTAAACTATTGTAGATTTAACATTTTCTTTGGTGGGTGAATCTATTTCCTTTCTCACATCTTCAATGCCTGAGATTCTTTCTTCTATCTCTTGTATTCTGATGTTTATGCTTGTATTTGTTGTTCCTGATCATTTACGCATGCTTTTCATTTCCAGAATTTCCTTGGTTTGTGTTTTCCTTATAATCTCTATTTTGATTTTCAGGTCTTGAAACATTTCTTTTATCTCTTTGGATTTTTTCTTTGTTTTCTTTAAGGGATTGATTGAGTTCTTCCAATTATTTTGTTTGTCTTTTCCTCTTTTTGTTTGAGGAAATTTTTCATTTCCTCTTCAAGGACATCAAACATTTTCCTAAAGTTACTTGTAAATCATCTTCTTCTGTTTCATCTGTTTTGCAGTGTTTAGGTCTTGTTGCTGTAAAGAAGCCACTGGATTTTGTCATGTTATTATGTTCTATGTGTTGTTCTGTGTGTTCTTTCCTTGTTGTCTACCCATCTTTCCCTCCAATTGATGTAGTTAAGACTCTGTTTTCCATGATCAGTCCTCCAGGGCCTAATGGATCCTAGGTTCAAATGATTGTTTCTCATGGTGGAGTAGGGGTCACAGGTCTAGTCATGATGGATGTTATTCAGCTGTGGAGTAGAGGTCCAGCATGGGTGGGTAGGCCTTCCTTGCCTGCTCTCTCAGACAGAGGTCAGGCATGGACAGGCATATATTTCTTGCTTGCTGGCTCCCACAGGGCTTGGATGTGTGCAGGCTGGAATGTTATTTTTAAAATTGAAATTAGTGTACATTTGTAATAAAAGGTAACTATTCCAATAAAACCACATAGATTTTCTATGTGCTTCTTTTTAGCCCTCAAGTATAGTAGGCTCACAGATGACATTCTAAAGCCCTTTCTGCGTAAATCTGTTCTTAGTGTTTATGATTTCTAATATGTATTTCCCACATTAGGCATGGTAATATCTGCTTTAATCTCAGCACTTTTTTAGAATTCAAGGCAAACATGGTCTTTATGCATGTAAGAGGTTTTATTATATGTTTACTAATTCCAGTGAGAAACAATATGATTTCTGCAATCATTATATCTAGAAGCTCATATTGACTGTACCTAAAAATATGACTATTACTAGTTAGTATATTGAAATATATGTGTAGAAGCCAATGATGCCCATGAGCAGAAAACCTGACTCACATTTTCTATATCCTATAATCAGATTTGTCCATTTTATAAAATATTGTAGGCAAAGAAGACATTAAATTAGAAAAATAGGCATGTGATTTGAGGTTTTACATGTCTTTATATTATTCCTAGTCAGTTGCTAGAATGTAAACAACAAACACATGAAAGTATCATGCAAATTGTTATATTCTAGTAAATAAGTTTATGTGTGTTTTATGTGAGTATTCATATGTATTTAAATATCAATATTCTTATAACACATTATACTTTAAAGTATTTATTGTATTTCTAAGTTCCAATCTTTTGGAGCCAGAGGTAGTATTGACCTTAGGCCTTCACACATACTATATAAGTGCTTTAACACAGATCTAAAGCCATATTCCTTAAACTCCTGTTTTTAGAGGTAAGCTGACATTAATAAATGCATTTGCTCTGATTTAAAGGAGAACATGTAATAAAATCTGAAATATGTACACATAATATATGTCCAAAAGTATAAAACACATGCCTCACAGGTAAATTCTTTTGTAGAGAAAGTAGGATCATTTCCTAGCTTCGTTTTCCTTTAACTAGGGCCATAGATTCTGTAGTATATTATTCTACTATTTGAATATGCCCTCCTCAAATAATTATATCTATAAGATCTATCTTCATTTGCATTTAGCTCTTCTTATGAAGGCTCAGAGTTCACTCTGCAAACCTCATTTTAACGTTATTGTTTATGGAAGAACTTCCTTCCAAATAAGATTTGATGTGGGATGTCTTTCTGTATATGTATTTTTTCTTCTTGCTTAATGAATTAAGCAACTTTGGCAAATGGAAGGGTATAGTATAGCCAGCCTGGTATATGGTGTGTATATATATATATATATATATATATATATATATAGAGAGAGAGAGAGAGAGAGAGAGAGAGAGAGAGAAGGCTGAGTCAAGGAGATGCCATGTAACTGGAGAAGACACAGATGCTCTGGAACATTTTCAATAGGCTACAGCTTCATGTGATACACAAATTAATAGAAATGGGCTAATTTAAGATGTAATAGTTAACTAGAAAGATGCTTAAGGTATTGGTCCAATAGTACTGTAATTAATATAGCTTCTGTATAAGTATTTGGGTCTGAGAAGTCAAAAACAAATGAGGATTCTCCTACTAGAAAAACTGATTTTATCTGTCCCATAGGTAAAGAATAAATTTACCTTTATTAGGAGATACAATGCAATCCATGCAAGTTCACACATTTGCCTCATGAAATTGTTTCTTTCCCACATGCTAAATATATTTACTCCACTTCCAGTACCCAAATAAACAACAGCAAAATGTATGCATGCCATTAACTCATTCAGTTCTATTGCTAGCAAGCTAGCTGTACCCCTTGGGAAGAATTGACACTACAGTGTTGAGTCTAGAATTATTTGTGAAAGCCAACAAGGAAAATTAGATAGTAATTGATGTTTTAACATAAAATTTGAAATCTTAAGTTTATCTTTGCAGACTGAAAATGCAAAAGGATTTAAATATAATTATTTTGGGATTTTTTTTCCCTAGGGAAAGTCAAATTCCTGTCACAAATATGTATGTTAGTTGAAAGTAATTCTTTCATTGTTAGACGTGAAATTTAACAGAAAGTGTAGTAAATACAAATAGCAATCACATCTGTAAAATATCTTCACAAAAATGTCTCGTGTTTTTCTAAATTATTGGAATTTGTTTAACCAAACTAACACATAATCATCACATATTCTAATGTTTAAAATATGCCTTTTGATATTCAGTTCAGTAAATACAGTTAAAACTATCAAATAATAAAAATACAAAATATGAAATATTAGATTGCTCAATTACCTTAATCAAATTTAAATTAATTTGATCTGTTCCTAACCACTGTGGCAGCATAAGAAACTCATTGTTGTCTTTTAACTAAATCTCAGTCATTCAATCTTACCAATAAATGCTCAGGAGGCAGATGCTGGGGTGAAAGTTTGTGAGCTCATAGAGGAAGTGAAAGAACCCACCTGACTTTCCTCCAACTCTAATGTCCCAGAAAATTCTTTTTTTCTATATCATATCAAACAAAGTTCTTCGAACTGAATATCCCTCCCTTTTACTTTGTGTGCTTCACTCTATCCATCCACTGGACTCCCTCTTAGTCTCTATGTTTTTTTCTTGTTCACTTCCTGTCAACCTTTGGCTGACTTTACTTCTTAACCTGTGGTTGATTTTATTTAATCTTGTTTACAACAAACAAAACACATTTGGATTAAAGATATGTGCTAGGGCTGAGCCACACTACAAGTAGAAATAAGATTTTTCAGATAATAATGAAATCTGGAGGTTCACAGTGTAATCTAGTATGCTGCAATTTTTCCTTAATTTGTCTATATAAAAAGGAAAGATAAAGGAACACCAGCTCAGTCTGTCCCACCCCTGGTACACATAAGATTGTTCTACAGCAGAAAGGGGCCACCACTAAAGGTGCAAGTGCTGATCTGGGGCTCTGAGTCAGGATTTCAGTTTGGTCAGCTGTAGGTAGTTGATACCACTTTGCCAGTTTATTGTTTTCTTTTGATGATGCATCATTATACTATAGATGTTTCAATTCTCAAGTAGTCTTGAGATTCCTTAGTCATATGCTTTTATTATCCTGGAAAGATGAAGGTAAAACACTGTTCCCCCTCTAATTTTGTGGTGTTTCATTTTTTTGCAGGCTATAAAATTTTTAGGACAAAGTGATTTTTGGCAACAGAAAAATTATTTTCTTTTAATTAAAACATAAATACTTTTGATATTTTGAAACTAAATATACCTTAATATATGTGGACAAATTTACCACTTCCATTTATATATAAATTCATGGTTAGGTGTATTTATTTTTAAATCACAAAGGACATTCACTTGTAGTTTAGCCTGCCTTTTACAAGTGCTTTTCAATTTATATCACTGTAATTCTTATGTGCCTTACTCTGTCTCTCAAGTGCTGGAATTAAAAATGTGAATCGCTAACTGGTTTTGAATTCCTTATAATAATTATTATAATAGGTTTGTCCTAGTTAATTTTGTTTTCCATTTCCCCTGAGTTTTAGTAATTAAGGGTCAGTTTTCAAGTTTTTCAAACTATGCAACCTATCACCCTTTCTTATTTATGCAGAATTTTTCCTTGCAAATTTTAATAATCTAGTCTTAATTAAACATGAAGCCAATTTGTTCAGTACTTCATTATTATGAAAAATTTTTCTGTCTTGTCTTCATGAGCTGTACGTAATTTTGGTCTTTCTTAAGTTTTGTTACTTTTTTTATGATCATTCATGTCTCTAAAGACCAGATATCCTTGCCACTTATTGGACAGTTAGTGATTTTCAATTTTGATGACCATATAGTGATGCTATTGCATGCACACCATGAATTTGAAAATATTTTCCCACCTTTGGCTTTCCTAGTTGTTTGCCTTATAAACAATAGCACTGTGCTGATTTTCTGGTTCTTTGTTTAGTATTGGATATTCAAGCCGCTAGTATATATTTTGGCCAAGAATGCGGCACTTTTAGAAATGATACAGTTTTTCAAGACTAATAATGAACAGCTAGTTGGAAAAATTAACACCATGGAGAGGGATAGTGTTAATTTGACAGACAAAATCCAATCAATGTAAAAGGGTGTTGAGACATTATCTGAAAGAACTTGTGCTGCTGAATTTAATAATTGGAATCTGTTGAAAAGTAATGATAGATTTACGAGATAAGGTATCTCTCCAAGAAAGTAAAATGCATCCCATCAAAATTATGTCCAAAGAGGAGACGTTATTTTTTCCCTTTATTTACTGATCTTTTTAATAAAATAATAGAAACTATCTTTTTTCATTATACATATAAACCCAAGTTCCCACTCCCTTCTCTTTTCCATTTTCTCCACATACCCTCCCTCCCCACTCCCATTCAATCCTCAGAGAGGGTAAGGCACATTGCTTTGGGGAAGGTTCAAGACCCTCCCTACTATATTTATGCTGAGCAAGGTATCATCCAAAGAGAATAGGTTCCCAAAAAGCCATTATATACAGTAGGGATAAATCTTGGTGCCACTGCCAGTGGCCCTTCTGTCTGCTCCAACCATGCAAGTGTCAACCACATTCAGAGTGACTAGTTTGGTCCTATGCTTGTTCCTTCCCACTCTGGCTGGAGTTGGTGAGCTCCCATTATCTCAGGTAGACTGTATACCTGGTGTTCCTATCATGGCTTTGGCCTCTTTGCTCATAGTCTCACACCTCCCACTCTCCAAATGGACTTTGTGAGCTCAGACCAGTGTTTCAATGTGGGTCTCTGTCTCTGTTTCCATCAGTTGCTGGATGAAGGTTCTATGGTGATATTTAAGATATACATCAGTTTGACTATAGGGCAAGTCAAGATTAGGCCCCTCTCCTCTATTGCTTATGGTCTTACCTGGGGTCATCCTTGTGGATTCCTGGAAATTTCTCTAGAGCCAGATTTCTTGCTAACCCCATAATGGTTTCCTCAATCAAGATATCCCTTTCCTTGCTCTCATCTCTATCCTCCCTCCTTCTCGACTATCCCATTTTCTTAAATTCTTCACACCTCCCCTTCTCCCATCCTTTTCCCCTTTCACCTTCCCTTCTCCTCCACCCTCATGTTCCCAAATTTGATAGGCTATTTTTTCTGTTTTTATTTTTTAGTTGGATATATATGTTTTTCTTAGGGTCAACCTTATTACTTAGCTTCTCTAGGATCATGAACTATAGGTTAAATATCCTTTGTTTATAGCTAGTATCCACTTATGAGTGACTACATACCATATTCATCTTTTTGAATCTGTGTTACCTTGCTCAAGATGATGTTTTCTTTTCCATCCATTTGCATGTAAAATTTAAGATGTCATTGATTTTTATCCCTGAGTTGTATTCTAATGTGTAAATGTGCCACATTTACTTTATCTATTCTTCAGTTTAAGGGCATCTATGTTGTTTCCAGGTACTAGTTATTACAAATAATGCTGCTATGACAGAGCTGAACAAATGCTTTTGTAGTATGATTGAGTATCTTTTGGGTATATGCCCTAGAATGGTATTGTATCCTGAAGTAGGTTCATTCCCAATTTCTTGAGAAATTGCCATACTGATTTCCAAAGTCACTGAACAAGTTTGAATTCCCACCAGCAATGGATGAGTTTCCTTTTACTCCACATCCTCTTTAGCATAAGCTATCATTAGTGTTTTTAATCGTAGCTATTCTGACTGGTAGAAGATGGTATCACAGAGTTGTTTTGATTTGTATTTCCCTGATGGCTAAGGATGTTGAACATTTACTTAAGTATCTTTTGGTCATTTGAGATTTTTCTGCTGATAATTCTCTGTTTAGTTCTGTGATCATCTTTATTTGGCTTATTTAGAATTTTGATGTCTAATTTCTTAAGTTTGCTATATATTTTGGAGGTCAGTCCTTTGTATAATGTGGAGTTGTTGAGGATCTTTTCCCTTTTAGTAGGCTGCCTTTTTGTCTTATTGACTCTGTTCTTTGCTTTACAGAATTTCTAAATTTCAGTAGGTCTCATTTATTTAGTGTTACTCTCATTGTCTGTGCTACTGGGGTTATATTTAGGAAGATGTCTCCTGTGCCCATGCATTGAACACTACTTCCCAATTTCTTTTCTATCAGGTTTACTGTGGTCAGATTTATATTGAGGTCTTTAATCTATTTGGACTTGAGTTTTGTCAGCCAGCTATGTCAGCAACATTTGTTGAAGATACTTTTTTCCTCATTGTATAATTTTAGGTTTTGTCAAAAATCAGGTGTTCATAAATATGTGAATAAATATCCATGTCTTTGATTTGTTCCATTGGTCAACCTCTCTGTTTTTATGCCAGTATAAAGTTCTATAATAGACCTTGATGTCAGGGATGGTTATTCTTCTGAAAGTCCCTTTAGTGTACAGGATTTTTTTGGTTATGCTTGATTTTTTTGTTTTTCAATATGAAATTGATTATTGTTCTTTCAATATCTATGAAGAATTATATTGGAATTATTATGGGGATTGTATTGAATCTATATATTGTTATTGGTAGGATTGCCATTTTTACTGTGTTGATCATTCCTATCCAAGACCATGGGCGGCTTTCCATTTTCTGTTACCTTCTTCAATTTCTTTCTTCAAAGACTTAATGTTCTTATCAAATAGGTCTTTCACATACTTGGTTAGTGTTACCCTAAGATATTTTATGTTATTTGTGGCTATTGTGATGTTTCTCTGCATTCCCTCTCAGCTTCTTTATCATTTGTATATAAGAGGAGTACTAATTTTTTGGAATGATTTTGTATCCTGCCACATTACTAAAGGTATTTTTCAGTTTTAGGAGTTCTCTGGTATAGTTTTTAGGGTCACTTATATGTACTATTATATCATCTGCAAATAACTAATATTTGACTTCTTCCTTTCCAATTTGAGTCCCCTAGATCTCCTTTTGTTGTCTTATTCCTATAGCCAAACTTCAAGGACTATTTTGAAGAGATATGGAGATAGGGGACAGCCTTTTCCTGTTCCTGATTTTAGTGGAATCACTTTGAGATTCTCATCATTTAATTTGATTTTGGCTGTCAGCTTGCTGCATATTGTTTTTATTATATTTTAGTATGTTCTTTGTATCCCTGATCTCTTCAAGAACTTTATCATTAAGGGATGTTTGATTTTTGTCAAATAATTTTTCAGCATATAATGAAATGGTCATATGTACTTTCCTTTCAGTTTATTTATATGAAATATTACATTGATAGATTTGTGTATGTTGAGCCAGTCATGCATCTCTGGGATGAAACCAACTTGATCAGGATCAATATTTTTTTTTGTTCTGTTCTTGGATTTGTTTTGCCAGTGTATTATTGAGTATTTATGCATCCATATTCATGAGTTAGATTGGTCTGTAATTCTCTTTCTTGATTGGGTCTTTGTGTGGTTTTGGTATCAAGGTGACTGTAGCCTCATAAAAAGAGTTTGGCAATGTTTCTTCTGTTTCTATTATGTTGAATACTTTGAGGAGTATAGATATTAAGTCCTTGTGAAAATTCTGGTAGAATGCTGCTCTCAAACCATCTGACCCTGGGATTTTGTTTGTTTGTTTTGGGGAGGTTTTTAATGACACCTCTATTTCCTTGCAGTTTATAGCTCTAGGAATATTACTCTCTTGGTTTTGATTTAGTTTTGATATATGGTATCTATCTAGAAAATTGTCCATATTTTTTACGCTTTCCAATTAGTGAAGTACAGGTTTTTGTAGTATGACCGAATGATTCTCCGAATTTCCTCAGTGTTTCTTGTTATGTCCCACTTTTCTTTTCTGATTTTGTTAATTAGGATGTTCTCTCTCTGTCTTTTGATTAGTTTGGATAAGGGTTTGTCTATTTTGTTGACTTTCTTAAAGAACCAGCTCTTTGTTCCACTGATTTTGTTGTATTGTTTTCTTTTTTCTATTTTGTTGATTTCATCCCTCTATTTGATTATTTCCTCTCTTTTGCTCCTCTGGTTGAGTCTGCTTCTATTTGCACCAGATTTTTTAGGTGTGCTACTAAGTCACTAATGTGAAATTTCTTCATTTTCCTTATGTTGTACTTAGTGCTGTGAACGTTCCTCTTACCATTGCTTTCTAGTGTCCCATAGGTTTGGATACATTGTGCCTTCATTTTTATAGAATTCTAGGATGTCTTTAATTTCTTTCTTTATTTCTCCCTTGATCCAGGGGTAGTTCAGTAGTTCCCTGTTCAATTTCCATGAGATTGTAGGCTTTCTGAGAATAGTATTGTTTGTAAATTCTAACTTTACTCCATGGTGATCTGATAAGACACAGAGGGCTTCTTCATTTTTGTGTATTTTCAAAGGTTTGCTTTGTTACCGAGTATGTGATCAGTTTTAGAGAAGGTGCCCTTAAGTGCTGAGAAGAAGGTATGTTCTTTCTGTTTGGGTGGAATGTTCTATAGATGTCTATTAAGACCATTTGATTCTTGACATCTGTTATTTTTCTTATTTCTTTATTAAGTTTCTGTGTGGTTGACCTTTCCATTGGCAAGAGTGTAGTGTTGACATCACCTAGTAGTAGTGTGTGGGATTTTATGTGTGATTTAAGTTTTTGTAATGCTTTATATACATTCTCTTATCCTGTGTCTTTTTATAGATGAAATGAGACCATTAATACTAAGAGATATTAATGATCAGTGGTTGTTAATTCCTGTCATTTTTCAATAGTAGTGTTTGTGTGTTTCCATTCTTTGGTCCTTTTTGGTGAGGGTTATCTGTTGCCTTTGGTTTTGTTTGTACAGTTCAATTCTTTGCATTGGTGTTTTCCTTCTAATACATTTTGTAGGGCTGGCTTTGTGGATATGTTTAAATCTGTTTTTGTCATGGACTATGTTCTTTTCTCCATCAACGGTGATTTAAAGCTTTTCTGCATATAGTAGTCTGGGCTTGCATTCATGGTCTCTTAGTGTCTCCAGCACATCTGGCCAGGACCTTCTGGCTTTCATGGTTTCCATTGAGAAGTGGGGTGTATTTCTGATAGTTCTGACTTTGTATGTTACTTGATCTTTTCCCTTTGCAGCTCTTAATATTCGTTCTTTATTTTGTATATTTTGTGTTTTTAATATTATATGGAGAGGGGATTTTTTTAGCCATTCTATTTGGTGTCCTGCAAGCTTCTTGAATCTTTATAGGGATATCCTTATTTAGGTTAGGAAGGTTTTCTTCTATGATTTTGTTGAATATGTTTTCTGTGCCTTTTAGCTGGAATAATTCTCCCTCTACCTTTATTGTTCTTGGGTTTGGATTTTTTTATGTTGTTCCAGATTTCCTGGATGTTTTGTCTTAATAATTTGTTGGATTTAATGTTTTCTTTGATCTATGAGTCTATCCTCTATTGTATCTTTAGTACTTGTGATTCTTTCTTCTATCTCTGGTATTCTTTTGATTATACCTGTCTCTGTCACTTTTGTTTGTTTATATTCAGAATTTTTTATATTCAGAATTTCCTCAGGTTGTATTTTCATTATTACCTCTATTACAGTCTTCTAGTCCTGAACTGTTTGCTTCACCTGTTTGATTGTTTTTTCTTGAATATTTTGTGTTTCTTTGAGGGATTTATTAATTTCTTCCTATTTTGTTTGTCTTATCCTCCATTTCTTTAAGGGAGTTTTTCATTTCCTCTTTAAAGGCTCCATCATTTTCATAAGGTTACCTTTAAATCTTTTTTTTCTGCTTTTTTCTGGGTTAGGATTATCAAGTCTTCCTGGTGTATGACCACAGTGTTCTGGTGTTACCATGTTGCTTTTCTGGTTATTGGATGAATTGGTAGATTGGCATATACCCATCTCTTTCTTCAAATGGGGCCGGCAGTGTCCTTGCACTTTGGTCCAAGCTTTGTAGTGGCTGTCTGAGTGTGTGTGATTTTTTCTTTTTCTGCTCTGTACTGTCAATTTATGTGTCTCAGGAAGCCTCTGAGATCTCTCTAAGCCTTCTCTCTTGTTCTGCTCTCTTTGTTGGCTTCCTTGGTCCTCCCGCTTGGTCCCTGCAGTGTTGTAGCAAGCTCTTCGTCTGGTCAGTATTGTAGCATGCTGTGTTTCAGAGTTCCACAGAGGTTGCAGGAGGATAGGTGAGTTTAGGGGTGGGATGGGGTCAGTAGTTTGTAGAGTCCAATGGATGGAGTTGGGTAATGGGGTATTCTACATGAAGGACACTCTCCTGCTGTCTGGCTAGAAAAGCAGAGGGAGTTAGGGAAGAGAACCTGTGTTTTGTCCCACTGTGGAGGTCTTAGAGTGGGGTGTTCCACCATTTGTGTGTTCAGTCACATCTCAAGTTCCCTCAGTATTGGAGTTAGCTGTGTTTCAGAGTTCCACCAAGGTTGCTGGAGGCAAGTTTAGGGGTGGGGTGTGGTCAGTAGCTTGGAGGGTTATTTAGATGGTGTTGGGTGTTGGGGGAGCCTAAATACAGGAAACTCTACTGCTGGCTGCCTAGAAAAGCTGAGCAAGAGGTTATCTTTACTGGACAAATTTCATACTTTGGAATCCTCTATGAAGGCTTTAGAATGGAACACTGGACAGGAGATTCAGACTTAACAAAAGGCAGTATTAAAAAGATTAGAAATTACTGAGGAAAGTATAGAAAATTATGAGCATGGATAGAAGTTATAAGGATAGCATTTAGCCTCATCAGTACCTGTCAAACTCAGGATTACTTAGCAGAAATTTAACTGCCTATCTTATAATTTTCTCAGAAAAAAAAACATCTGGCACAAAGTACCCTAAAGTAGTCAAGAAATATACATGACAACCTATAGGTATGAACCATCTAAAAGAAATGAAACAAGTAATAATATCTTATGGACTACATTCACCATTTGTTAGGGAAATGTTGCAAATGTGAACTTCAAGCAGTAAGTCTACCCTACTTGATGGCTTTAATTAATCTCAGTGATCCTAGAAGAAAGACTCCAGCTTCATTAGAAGTGTTATTGGTGAGAAGAAGCAAAAGTTTTAGAACATTAGAAGAAAGCAAAACTATTTGAGACTTCCCAAATTCTTGGTGAGGGCCATTACTCTGCTCCTCAGGACAAGGGTCTCTATAACAAACACACTTTGTTCCTAAGCATTACAGCATCTTTAAATGCTTGGGACAGAACTCAAGAACTAGGAAGTGAATTTGAATCATATACTAGGGTAAAACAGGGCATGATAGAACACTTTAGTAACTTTTTACAAAGATTGACTATGGCTATACAAGTAGGAGAAAGAGTCCCAGATGCTAGATATGTACATATTGAATCCCTAGCTTTTGAAAATTCCAATAAGAATGCAAAAAGTTTCTTGGAACTTCAAAGATAAGATAAGCACCAATAGATGAATGGATCTTGATTACAATGAATGTTGAGACATTTGGTATAGTACTGAGGCTTGGTAGGAGAAGTGATTTACAATGTTATGAGGAGACACCAAAATGTCAAATGTTATAATTGTAGTAAAATTAGACATCTGAGAATAGATTGTAGACAAGGAATTCCTAGAAATAATGTCTTCTCAAGAAATGGCAAGAATAGGCAGTCTTAGCATTCTGGTATATGTAGGTGCTGTGGCAAAGGCAGACATTGAAACAATGAATGTAGATTGACAAAAGCCAGACAAAGCAATTTGAAACCACTGGGAATCTTATTTTGGGGCCACTCACAGGCCCCTCTACCAAACATGGTCCACTCATTCTCATACACTGTGGATAACATTTCTCACCAGAAAAATTTAAAAATTCAGGGCCTACTGTAAAAGTTACAGTTCTGGATGATGAAATAGACACAAAGAATGTACCAAAAACTCCAGTAGGAAATAGGAAAAGTATGTTTTGGCAGACTTCTATAAATGATCAAAGACCAAAGCTAAGAGTGCATATAAATGGCATGGCATTTGAAGGATTACTAGACACAGGTGCATATATTATTATCATTAATCCAGAATCTGGGAATCTGAATTGGCCTCTTCAAGAAACAGATATTCAAGTCTTAGGAATTGGAACCCTATCTCAAGTGAAAAAAAAGCACAAGATGGGTTGAATGCATAGGGCCAGAGTAAAAGAAAAGAAAGGCTGATACCATATGTACCTAATATTGCAGTGAATTCATGCAGTTGTAAACTGTTGCGGCAATGAAATACCAAGATTAACATTTTTGTAGTTCCAAAATCTCATGTCTCTGGAAAGGATATTATAAGATATTATAAACAAAGGACAGCAGCCATTCAGGCTATACAAGAACATAAAGAAATTAGCAAAGCTTCAGAAGTACTAATAGCCCTGTCTTTAAAATGCCAAACTAAGAAAACCATATTGGTTAAACAATGGCCTTTAACAGAAGTCAAATTGCAAGTTTTAGAACAGCTGGTACAGGAGCAAATAGATGCTCACCATATTGAGGAATCAATCAGCACTTGGAATTCTGCTGTATTTGTTGTTAAAAAAAAAAACCTTAAAATTGAAAATGGTGACAGATCTAAGAGCTGTCAACAAGGTAATTCAACCTATGGGCTTTCTGCAATCTGGAATTTCTCTGCCTTCTCTATTACCAAAAGGATGTCCTATTGTAAGAGGCCATTTATTCTTATCCTGACCACCCAGACTTCTGAAATAATCACACAGAAATCTGCATTAATTTCTATATTGTTTGGTTAATAGCTCAAGTCTGTTTCTGACTAACTCTTATATCTTAAAATAAGCCATCTCCATTAATCTGTGTATTGTCACATGACTGACTTACCAACAATGTTCTAGTGCATCTGTCTCTGGCAGTGAATACATGACGTATCCCTGACTCTGACTTTTTTCTCCCAGCATTCATTTTTGTTTTTCCTTCCTAGCTCTATTCTTTTCTACTTCAGACTAGAGAAGCATCTTTGTTCAATGGCCTCACATAGTTATGGATTTGAAAGTTTTGTTCTTCAGTATACCTTTACAAGAAAAGAACATAAAATTTGACTTCATAATAATTCTAAGCCTAATAGGAGATAGCAGTGGACTGTCCTCCCACAGGGAATGCTCAATAGCTTGCACCCTGTGCCAATACTTTGTAAGTCAGCAATTGGAAATAATACACAAGCCATTTCGGAGTTTATAACTTACATGTTACATTTGTAACATGGATGACATTTTGTTGTCTGATTCAAATGTAGATATTTTAGAAAAAATATTTGAAGAAGTAAAAAAAATTAGCCAAAATAGGGATTACGTTTTTTTCCTGAAAAATTGCAAAAAGGAGATTCTGTCAATTACCTAGGTTACAAAATAGGTTTACAGAAAATTAGAAAACAAAAGGCACAAATTAGGAGAGACCAATTGCAAACACTAATGACATTCAAAGTTTGTTAGGAGACAACACTTGTCTATGAAGAATTTTGGGATAACACCTGATCTAATAATTTATTTAAGTAAAACCTTACATGATGAGAAAGACTTAAATAGTACCAGAGAATTGACAGCTGAAACAGTAAAATAATTGACTGTCGTTGAATTTAAATTACAGGAGACACATGTGGATAGGGTGAATCCAAATCTTAATTGCATTCTAACTTTGTTGTAAGGAGGCCACATGTTCATTTCCTGGCTGCCCAGACTCCCATCATAACCACACAGAAACTGGATTATTTGAATCACTGCTTTGCCCATTAGCTCTAGCTTTGTATTGGCTAAAACTTACATCTTAACTTAACTCATCTCCATTAATCTGTGCATCAACACAAGGTCGTGGTCTATCAGCAAAGTTTCAGCATGTTTATCTCCAGTACAGCTCCATGGCTTCTCCTGACTCTGCCTTCTTCCTCTCAGCATTCAGTTTAATTTTCCCAACCTAGCTAAGTTCTTCCCTGCTATAGGTCCAAAGCCATTTCTTTATCCATTAATGGTTATTACAGCATACAGAAGGGAATCCCATATCTATTCCCCCTTTCTGTTTAAATAAAAAAGGTTTTAACTTTAACATAGTAAAATTACATAGAATAAAACAGTTATCAATCAAGAATTACAGTTATAATATTTATATCTATTTTATCTTTTAACATACCTAAGGGAAACTATAACTTTAAATTCTTTAACTCAATCAAAGACTGCAGAGGATATAGTATTACCTAAGTAAACAGGAAGTGCATTATAAACAACTTCCAAAACACTAGAATTGACAAAGTCATCTCACTGCCTGGACAGTTACCCAAAGTTCTTTTGTACTGTTTGTGCATCCATATTCAGCCTAGAGGCCCATAGTATCTGGCAGACCCTTCCACGAAGCTGGGAATTTGAAGATTTGTTCTGCCTTGCAATGGCAAATTCCATCAGTTGCTTTCTTCTATGTCCTGCAGAATGTCTGTCAGACCCTTTTATGTAGCCGTAACTCCAAAGTACAATCTCACCTTTAGGCAAGTTTAACAGTCATTTCTCTGTGGGTTCTGCATGTTCAGTTCACATAGCATACCATCTTGCAGTTCAGGCAATAGTAGTTTCTTGCCCAAATGGCTAGCAAATTCCATATGAAGCCTCTTGAGGGCCCATCTTCCTCTTAAAGCTTTTAGTGTTGCCAGGAGCAGATATATCTCACTGTCATGAACAGTTCTAAGTTTTTAAACTTTAAATGCCGTATTCTGTAGTCTTTGAAAGATTTGAAGAATGCCTATCCCTCAGAAATACACCTCTCTACATATAGAAAATGTAACTAATATGACTACAAGCTTCACTGTTATAGATAATTATTCATTAACCTATATTTCTCAACTATACATTACATTTTTAAATGAACTGTACAAACACAATACCTTAATCAAGACCAGAAATACATATACACAGTATAAGAAAACTGACCTTAAATTTGTGTCAAAAAAACCAAAATACATACCAATGCAAATCTCTATAGCATATCCACCTTTAAATATAAAGAAACATTTACAAACAATATTTGGGAATATGGGCATTGTTCTCTCCAAAATGTTTCCTGCTGTTTATTGGGCAAAGGAATCTTTTGAGGGGTGTTGTTGGAAGGAGACTGTTGAGCTGATTGTTGTAAGGGGATTGCTTGTTCATTTCCCAGCTGCTCAGACTCCCAAAATAATCACACAGAAACTATATTATTTAAAACACTGCTTGGCTCATTAGCTCTATATTTTTATTTGCCGACTTTTACATCATAATTTAACTCATCTCCATTAGTCTGTGCATCACCTTGAGATCATGGGCTACCAGCAAAGTTTCAGCATGTCTCTCTCCAGCAGTGCTCCATGGCCTCTATCTGACTCTGCATTCCCTTTTTCGGCATTCAGCTTAGTTTTCCCCACATATCTTTGTCCTCCTATAGCTCTGCTATAGGCCCAAAGCAGTTTCTTCATTTATTAATGCTAGTCATAGAATACAGAGGGAAATCCCACCTCATGGTGTTCCAAAGTGACTTTTATGGGGTTTTGATCCATCAAATCACATTAGTCTGGAAGAATTTTACAGGTTCTCATCTTCTGTGAATACAAAATCAGAACCTCTTTTCCAAAGCAACAAATTCTTAGCTGAGTTATATGCTATTTTCATGTCATTAATGGATTTTTAAAAACCTCTTAATATTGTCACTTATTTGCAATATGCAGAAAGAGTTATCTTTCATATTAAAACCATTGAATTTACACCCAATGATACAGAATTGACTTCATTATTAATTTAGGTTCAAGACACACTCTGGATTAGACTTTGTTCTATATATATAACATACATCTGATTCCATATGGGTCTTCTAGGTCCTCTAGAGGCAGGTAACTCAGAAATTAATTGATTGGAAATGTTCTGAGGGCCTCAGAAGTTGGCACCAAACCAATATAACCATAGCAAAAGTTTAAAGAAAGAGTTTTCTATTACCTGGAAACAAGCAAAGAAGATAACAGATTTCCTACTTGCTCTTTCTTAAACCAAATACTGTTACCTGCAGAGAGTAACCCAAAGGGTATTCAAAGGAATAGAATCTGGCAGATGGATGTTCCACTTTATAGAATTTAGAAAATTAAAATATGTAAACCACATCATTGAAACTTATTCAGGTTTTCAATGGACAACAGCCTTGAGCTAAGAAAAGTCTTATTTAGTAATAACATATTTATTAGAAGTAATGGCCATCATGCATATACCTGCAAAATTAAAGACAGACTATGGTTCAGCATGTCTCTAAGAAAATAAGATTTTTGCTCATTATAATATAAAGCATATTAAAGGTATACCAAATAATCCTACAGGTCAGGCAGTTATAGAAAGATCAAATTAAACTATAAAGACTATGCTAAACAAATGAAAAGGGTGGAAAATGCCCCATAAATAGATTACATAATGCTTTATTAAATTTAATTCTTCTTAATACTAATGAGAAAGGGACAACAGCAGCAGAGAGACATTGGATGATAGAAAAATCTTCTGAATTAAATCAGTAGGTGTATTTCACGGATGCGTTGACCTCACAATTGAAACCACGAGATGTCTTACACTGGGGAAGGGAATTTGTTCTTGATTTCATGGGAGAAGATAAACTATGGAAACAATCAAAATTAATAAGGATTCAGTTTGAAAACCATAAACCCCTTGAGACAGAGAAATGATAGCTCATCCACAGAGGTGACAACCACACAGGTGGTAAAGAAATCTCATAAGTATTAGAGAATGGTTCTATTATTTTCTTTACAGGAAAATACACACCCTCAAAAGTCCCCAGTGCTGAGCGGATCAAGAAAGATGAATGAGTGGCCGAGTGGCTGGATGGTCTTGGTGGAACTGAGTCCAGGTCCTCTCCAATTCCCTATTTTTTTCTGGACATCCAGCGGGGTGTGCTCCTGGCTGCTGTCTTTCTTTACCCCATTCCACCCTGTCACCAAGCACTTCTTTTCATCTGCAAGGTCCTTGGATCCCCCAACTTAGCCTGCTTCAGGGCTGAGGGGTCTGGGGAGTCAGTGGGGAGTGTTCCTGCCACTGGGGCTTCTTTTCACTCCAACCCAGCCTCCCAAGCCTGCCTTTTTTGTCTGTGAGGTCCTTGAAGCCCAGCAAGAGGCCCTGCTCCCATGCTGAGCAGATCCAGAAAGGTGAGTGACAGGCCAAGCAGCTGGATGGTCCCTGGGAACTGAATCCAGGCACCCTCCAATTCCCTATGCTTTTCTGACCATCCAGCAGGGTGTGTTCCTGGCTGCTGGCTTTCTTTACCCCATTCCACCCTGCCCCACAAGCCTGCATTTGCATCTGCAGGATCCTGTCTGCTTCAGGGCAGAGGGGATATGAGAGCCTGCTCCAGTGCTGAAGGGACATAAGAGAGGGCAGTTCAAGAAAACTTCCAAGTACAGAGTCAGCCACAGCAAAGATTGGACCAAGACACTAAGACTCTGCTGGCCTCATTTGAAGGAAGACATGGACAGGCGCCAATGCAAGAATTCCTCCAACATCCTGAAAATCAACATGATAACACAAGAACCAGCCAAAATGCAACAGGAATACTTGAACATCCTGAGCCAGAAGAAGTAGAAGAAATCGACTTTAAACATAACCTCATGAAAATGATGGAGACCCTTAAACAGGAAGACCTTAATGAAATGGATGAGAAGACTAACAAAAAGTTAGAAGAAATGAATAAATCCCTCAAAGATACCCAAGAAAACACAATCAAACAGGTAAAGGAAACAGTTCAAGACTTGAAGACTTAAATGGAGGTAATAAAGAAAACACAGACTGAGGGATGGCTGGATATGGAAAATCTGGGTAGAAGAGCAGGAACTACAGAGACAAGTATAAACAACAGAATACAAGAGATAGAAGAAAGAATCTCAGATGCTGAGGATAGAATAGAGAAAATAGACTCATTGATCAAATAAAATAGCAAATCTAAAAATTCTTATCACAAAACATCCAGGAAAGCTGGGACACCTTGAAAAGGCCAAACCTAAAAATAATAGGGGTAGAAGAAGGAGAAGAATTCCAGCTCAAAGACCCAGTATTATATTCAACAAAATTATAGAAGAAAACCTTCCCAACCTAAAGGAGTATATCACTATGAAGGTACAAGAAGCTTACAGAACACCAAATAGACTGGATCAAAATAAAAAAAAAATCCCCTCATCATATAATAATCAAAACATAAAACATACAGAATAAAGAAAGAATATTAAAAGCTGCAAAGGAAAAAGGCCAAGGAACATATAAAGGTAAACCTATCAGAATTACACCTGACTTCTCAGTGGAAACCATGAATGCCAGAAGGTCTTGGATAGAAATGCTGCAGACATAAGAGATCATGGATGCAAACCCAGAGTACTATACCCAGAAAACCTTTCTTTCACCATCAATGGAGAAAACAAGATATTCCAGGACAAAAACAGATTTAAACAATATGTATCCACAAACCCAGCCTTACAGAAAGTACTATAAGGAAAACCTCAACCCAAGGAAGCCAACACCATTCACAAACCACAAACATCTGGCAATCCTCCACCAACACAACTCAAAGAACAGAAACACAATCACTACCACCCTAAAATAACTGTATTTAACAACCATTGGTCATTAATATCAATGAACTCAATTCACCCATAAAAAGCAACAGGTTAAGAGACTGGATGTGAAAACAGGATCCAGCAAATGGAACTAAAAAAACAAATGGGTATGGCTATCCTAATATCTAACAAAATTGACTTCAAACTAAAATCAGTCAGAAGAGATGGAGACGGAAACTTTATACTCATAACAGGAACAATTCATCAAGATGAAGTATCAGTCCTGACTATCTATGCCCCTAATATAAAAGCACCCCTATATATAAAAGAAACATTACTAGAACTCAAATCACACATCAAACCCCACACACTAATAGTAGGAGATTTCAACACTCCTCTCTCACCAATGGACAGGTCAACCAGACAGAAACTTAACAGAGATATAAGAGAACTAACAGATGTAATGAATCAAATGGACTTAACAGACATCTATAGGAAATTCCACCCAAATACAAAAGAATATGCCTTCTTCTCAGCATCTCATGGAACCTTCTTGAATATTGATCACATACTCGGTAACAAAGCAAACATCAACAGATATAGAAAAAAATGGAGGAACCACCTATGTCTTATTGGATCACCACGGAGTAATGTTAGAATTTAAAAACAAGTCCACTCCCAGAAAGCCTACAAACACATGGAAACTGAACAGTCAACTAGTGAACCACCCCTAGGTCAAGGAAGAAATAAAGAAAGAAATTAAAATCTTTCTTGAATTCAATGAAAATGAAGACACATCATACAGAAACCTATGGGACACTATGAAAGCAGTGCTAAGAGGAAAGTTCATAGCACTAAGTGTCCACATAAAGAAAACAGAGAAAGCTCACATTACAGACTTAACAGCACAGCAGAAATCTCTAGAAAAAAAAAGAAGCAGACTCACCCAGGAGTAACAGAAGACTGGAAATAATCAAACTGAGAGCTTAATAATAAGGCAAACCCAAAGAAAAACATGTATAGATCCTCCTGGAAATTGGAAGGAGAAAGATCGCCAGGGAAAAGTTGGGAGCATGGTTGTTGGTGTAGGTGGGTAGAAGGGGAGAGGGGAAAAAAGAAGGGAGAAGGTGAGGGTTAGGAAGAGCTTGGGGAAGTGGGGTGGTTGAGATGGAGGAAGGATGGATATGGGAGCAGGGAAGATGATATCTTAATTAAGGGAGCCATTTTGGGGTTGGCAAGAGGCTTGGCTCTAGAAGGGTTCCCAGGTATCCATGGGGATGTCCCCAGCTAGGACCCTGAGCAGTGGAGGAGAGGGTGCCTGAACTGGCCTTGTCCCATTGTCAGACAGATTAATATCATGAATTTCACCATAGAACCTTCATCCCGTGATAGATGGACATAGAGACTGAGACCCACATCGGAGCACTGGACTGAGCTCCCAAGGTCCAGTTGAAGAGCAGAAGGAGGGAGAATATGATCAAGGAAGTCAGGATCGTGAGGGTTGGTCCACCCACTGAGACAGTGTGCCTGATCTACTGGGAGCTCACCAAAGCCAGCTGGACTGGGACTGAACGAGCATAGGATCAAACTGGACCCTCTGAATGTGGCTGACAATTGGGGCAGACTGAGAAGCCAATAATAAGGGCACTGGGATTTTTCTCTACTGCATGCACTGGCTTTTTGGGATCCTAGTTTATTTGGATGCATTCCTAAGCCTGGATGGAGAGGGGAGGGCATTGGACCTCCCACAGGGGCAGGGTACCCTGCCCTCTCTTAGGACTGGAGGGGGAGGGGAGAGAGGGAGGGGGAAGTGGGAGAGAAGTGGGAAGAGGAGCGGAAGTGGAAATTTTGAATGGTGTTATATATAAAGTTATAAAAATATTATTAGGAAAAAAAGAATTAGCTAGACATTCTAGTCCTACCTTAAACTCATTAAATAACCAAGGATGACCTTGAAAAAAACAGTCAAGCGATCTTGAACATTTGGATGCCTAAAATGGAAAAAAATAACTATCCAGAAAGGAATACCAAGCAGAAATGAATATGACTTTTGAGAAAATGTGATCTGAAAGAGAATCATTGTGTGTGTGTGTGTGTGTGTGTGTGTGTGAGAGAGAGAGAGAGAGAGAGAGAGAGAGAGAGAGAGAGAGAGAGAGTCCATGCAGGTGTGCAAAACTGGCATTGGAATTGGAAAATTCCTAAATTTCTTTTTTTTTTTAATTCTTAAATTTCTAAATCAAGCATGTTGTTAAAAGAAAAATTCAGAATTCCTGTATTATGTTAAGAGCCATCTGGTGTGGGACAGAAAGAAGATAGATTTTTTAAGGAAATATTTTACTTTTCTCCATGCCTATTTTGCCTATATACTATCTTTCGTTGTATATGTATTTATATGAATAATTAAGTTTTTCAATGATCAGTAGATTTCCCTGCTATAATCTTTGAAGTTTTCAGGAAGAAGATGGGACCCCACAACAATGATACCACCTCCTTGATATGATTCATCATGCTGATAACACAAATATATGACCGGTTTTGGTTACCAACTGCTCAAAATGGTTCCAACTTGATTAGGTGAAATGGTGAACCTTCTGTCTATGTTCTGGCCAGATCTCCAAATAGGAACTTCAGCAAAACCTTTCTGAATACTCTGAGACAATTTGCAATTGTTTAAAACAGTAATCTTGAAACTTAATCATAATTTTACTTTTATAGGATCCCACATATAGACATCACCCCGATGACAGCTGGAAGCGATTCTTTAAGAAAACATCCTCTCTCCCAATAAAGATTGCTCTCAAGTTTAGGGATATCATTTAGGGGTTTTTATTTCTCATCTATGTTGCAGGTTGGGGTGGAAATTATGTATGCCCAGAGATCTCCTTTAAAAAAAAGAAAATTG
>PVIU01024755.1:0-24957 GCA_004026605.1 Ondatra zibethicus
TTGAGGTTGAGGTGTGTTTCTTGTATGCAGAAGAAGGATAGATTCCGTTTTTGTATCTAATCTGTTAACTTGTGCCTTTTTATAGGTGAGTTAAGTCCATTTATATTAAGGGATATTAATAACCAGTGATTGCTATCTTCTGTTAATTTAGTTTTCATTGTTGGTGATGTTAATTTGTGCCTTTTCCCTTCTTTGGGATCTGCTGCTATGAGACCATCAATTGTCTGTGTTTTTGTTGATGTAGCCAACTTCCTTGGTTTGGAATTTTCCTTCTAGTATTTTGTGTAGGGCTGGGTTTGTGGCTAGGTATTGGTTAAATCTGGTTTTGCCATAGAATAACTTGTTTTGTTCTTCTATGGTGATTGAATGTTTTGCTGGGTATAGTAGTCTGGGCTGGCCTCCATGGTCCCTTAATGTCTGCATAACACTTGACCAGGACCTTCTGGCTTTCATTGTGTCCGTTGAAAAGTCATGTGTAATTCTGATAGGTCTGCCTTTATATGTTACCTGGCCTTTATCCTTTGCAGCTCTTAATATTTTTTCTTTATTCTGTATGTTTAGTGTTTTGATTATTATGTGGCAAGAGGACTTTTATTTGGATCCAGTCCATTTGGTGTTCTGTAAACTTCTTATATCTTCATAGGCATATCTTTCTTTAGGTTGGAAAAGTTTTCTTCTAAGATTTCTTCTATGATCTTAAATATATTTTCTGTGCTTTTGAGTTGAACTTCTCCTTCTTCTATACCTATTATTCTTAGGTTTGGCCTTTTCATGGTCCCATATTTCCTGGATATTTTGTATTAAGCTTTTGTTAGATTTAATGTTTTCTTTGATTGACAAGTCTATTTCTTCTATTATTTCTTCAGTGCTTGAGATTCTCTCGTCCATCTCTTGTATTCTGCTCTTCATGCTTGCATTTGTGATTCCTGATCATTTCTTTCATGATTTCTGTTTCTATATTTCCCTCAGCTTTTGTTTTCTTTATTGTCTCTATTTCAGTTTTCATGTCTTGGATAGTTTCTTTCATATGTTTGATTGCTTTTTCTTGATTTTCTTAAGGGATTTGCTGATGTCTTCCAATTTTTTGTTTGTCTTTTCCTCCATTTCTTTGAGGGAATTTCTCATTTCCTCTTTAAGAGTTTCAAACATTCTCCTGAAGTTATTTTTTTAGGTCATTTTCTTCTTCATCATCTATATTTGGTTTTTCAAGTATTGCTGTTGTGAGATCTTTAGGTTTTACTGGTGTTGTATTGCTCTTTGTGGTGTTGTGTAGAAAAGATGGTCTTTTCTACTCATCTTTTCCTCTAATAGGTGTGGTTGGGGCTGCCTGTGATTCTGTGCCAGTGAATCCAAGGCTCAGATGTTTGTTCCTTGTGGTACAGTCAGTGCCACTGTTCTAGTTACCCCGTTGGTCACTCTGTGTTCTTGGAGGACACATCACATCAGAGCTTCTGGGCTTTTCTCTACTCCCTTGGAGTTTGCTGTATCAGGCCTGCTCTAGCCTAGGTTGTTGGCTCAGACCTGCTTCTGTAAATGTCCCTGGTCTGAATCCGTTCCTGCAGAGGTCCCTGTCTTGGGCTTGGTCCTGTAAAGGACTCTGGCTCTAGTCTACTCCCTCAGAGTTCCCAGGCTCATGTGTGCCCAGACCTGCAGAGGACCTAGCTCAGGCTTACTCCCTCAGAGGTCCCAGACTCACCCTCAGATCCGCAGAGGTTTCTGGTTCCTGCCTATTCCTCTTGATGTTCCAAACCAATTCCCAGACCCACAAAAGTCCTGGCTCAGTCCTACTCCCTCTGAAGTCCCAGACTCATGCCTGGATCCTCAGAGATCTCTGGCTCCTGTCTACTCCCTCAGAGGTCCCTGATTCAGGCCCAGACCTGACATGCAGAGCTCCTGGCTCAGGCCTAGTTCCTCGGGGGTCCTAGCCTCCTGCCCATATCCTCAGGGGCCCTGGCTTAGGTCTACTCCCTTGAATGCCCCAGATTCATGTCAAGACCCTCAGAGGTCTCTGGCTCTGGCTCACTTGTTAGCGGTTGCTCTGCTGTACCTGTTCCTGTGAAGTTTGCTGTCTCAGGTCTGTTCTGGCCAAGGTTGCTGGCTCAATCCTGGTCTGCAAATGTCCTTGGACTGTATCTGCTCCTTATCCTGTGGAGCTTGCTTTATCCTCTAGGCATTTTTTAAAGTTACTGGACATTGCTTATATATTATGTTTTCTGATTTTATGCTTTCTTTGATTATATATTATGTGTTCTGATTTTATGCTTTTTTGAGATTCCTGTGTGTGCAAGTCTGTGTGTCTATGACTGTGTGTCTGTCTGTCTGTATTTCTTGTTCTTTTTCTTTGGCTTTTTTTGTTTGTTTTGTCATATTCTGTTTTTTGTTGTTGTTATTTAGTTTCCTGTTTCATAATGATAGAGAGAAGGAAAGGGTTTGGATTTGGGTGGGTGCAGAGGTGGGGAGAATCTTGGAAGAGGTGGTAGAGGGGAAACCATGATCAGAATATATGCTATGGAAAAAAATCCATTCTCAATAAAAATTAAAATTATAAAGAAAAAACTATTTTAATTTTTTCATATAATATATTCTGATCATGCTTTTCCCTTCCCCCAACTCCTCATCCCAGATCCTCCTTACCTCCCCACCACCCAACTTCATGCCATTTCTCTCTCTCTTTTTATTAAACACTGAAGGAGAAACTTCTAATGGTTTTAACTAAAAAACAGATATCAAAGGACATCCTTCTCAGTTCCATGACAATCATGGCCCAAAACATTTGTTTGCTATGTTGAAAGAAAAGGTTGTATTCAATGATAATATAGTGTTTATCATTAGGTCTGAGTAGATCTTTGTTTCTTTGTTTGTAATATTGTTTGTTTTATTTACCTACAAATGTTAGGATTACAGGCACCATACTCAGTTTTTAAAATTATTCTATCTACTGATTTGTTTGTTCATAGAGAAATTAAAACAAACTTTTATTTATAGTCATAGCATTTGAACTCAGGACTTTTTGTATATTCTACCACTGAACTGTATGTCCAGCTCATCAGTCTATCTAGTTGCAATGATTTAAGAATTGTTTCTCATTACAGGTAGGAGTGTGTAGTGACTATACATGTTGATGTTAAGGCAGCCAAAGAAGTTTGTGAAACCCTAGATAAACTAATTTGTGGAAGAAAATGACTTGCTGGAGCAAATCTTTAGTATGAATAAAGCAGCTCTATTCTTGAAACAGATGTCTAAAAGACTTTTCATCCACAAAGAAGCCAACTCAGTGCCAGGGTTCAAGGCTTTTGAAGACATCTTGCTTGAGGGCAGTGTTGCAGAGTGCAAATTAAGACCTGTTATGATCTGGCAGTTGTGGACCCTTGGGCCTCCAAGCACATGGACAAAGAATGCCCTTCTCCTTTACCACAGGAATAGTCAGAACTCAGGGTTGATATCTTCCAAGATATCCTGCTGAAGTGATGTCCACTGAGATGAGAAATGCTGTTTAGAGAATAGCATGCCTTCAGTCTGCTGCATATTGTTAGCAATGTTCCCATATGCCCTCCTTTCATTGTGATTTTCACCTCAGTACCAAAGCAATATTTCTCTCTCTCTGGGCAGTGGTGGTGCACACCTTTAATCCAAGCACTCAGGAGGCAGCAGCAGGAAGATCTCTGTGAGTTCAAGGCCAGTGAGGTCTACAAGAGCTAGTTCCAGGACAGCTAGGACTGTTACACAGAGAAACCCTGTCTCAAAAACAAAAACAATATTTCTGTCTCCAAACACCACCAGTGAATCAGGTAGTGACAGCAGCTTTAAAAGCTGGCTACCTGAGACTGTTTTTACTCAGGCTTGTACAGCCATAGACGAAGACCATGAGAGGTGCGAATGTCGTTCTGGAATGGTTGCGGCATCTATGACTTCATAAGATCCTTGCTTGGACTTGTGTAGTAGCAATTTACACCTGAGCTGAAACATTCCCTCTAGGAATGACCATGAAGGCTCATGGTACTCAGTAAGTAAACAAGCAACACATGTTCAGGAAAACAGGAGCTTAAGAGACTCAGGAAGGCCCCTCCCCCAAGGATATAGAAACAGTAAACAATTGGCAGGTAGAAGAGAGGAGGTTTCTCTGACTAGAAGAGACTGTTCAACCTGTCAAGATGCTTTGTATGCCAAGCAGAAAGCTCTAGGCTTGCAGTTTTACTGTCATTATCTTTTGGTGGTAGGCTTTTTGATCATGCAGCTGTGTCATCCTTGGTCTTGCAAGTAACCCAAACGAATTCATGGGTTTGCCAAGTTGGACTATGGTGGCATCATTACTTAGGTTTGTCGTTGGTTTGGGGTGAGTAGACAACAAAGTCTCATATAATATGCTTACAGTGATGTATTAAAGAGGTGCCTGAATGCCAAGTAGGGAGAAGTTGCAAGAGTCAACAAGATTGTGTTTGATAAAGAGGAGCACAACACGGAGGAACTCCTACACATGATTTCTAAAGACATGACCAATAAGAAGTTGCAACTTTTGCAGACCTCCTCTTAAAATTTTGGAGGAAATAGACCCTGGGATGGTTACTGTTAATTGTCAACTTAAAAACATCTAGAATTCCTTAGAAAATGGGCATCTGGGGGATTTTTCTTTAATTAATTAATTGAAGTGAGAAGACCCATCCATTGTGGGTTGTAATGAGAATCCACGAGAGTCTGGGAGAGGTACAAAAGAATTTATTTAGATGTATAGTAGGGTTAAACACTCATTGATACAGTACAGGTTAGATGCCACTGTAGTTGTTCTGCCCAAGGGTAAGGAGCACCAACAGCAAGCTGCCTGCTCAGCTTCTATCATCCAAGCGAGCAAGAGAGAGAATGACAGTCTTCCTCTTTCCTTATGAGAGATCACATCTGCAGATAAGAAGCCATGCTCTAGGGTCAATATCCCAAATTTATTGGTGGAATGAATTCCCATAACACTTCCCCTTTTCATCTAAATAAGGTTCTAATCCTGACATAAAACTATTTATAATATAAGCAATTATCAAGTATTTTTCAGGGGAAAGAAAGGGCAATAACATAACATACACAAAAACAGAACTACAACCAACAAGAACAATGTCAAGCAAGAAACACCTACTAAATTTTCAGGCTATAAGTAATTGGCAAATAACAGAGATTATTCTAATAACTGTCTTCTTCTGTAGAGTCCAAGCCTTGTACCTAATTATCTAGCTAAGATAAAAGAGAACAGCAACTGTGACTATCTAGTCTTCAACCCCAACAAAGACCTGAGAAGGAAAATAGTATTATCTGAGTAAGCAGGAAGGGCAAGCAACTTCCAAAAGGTGCAAGAAATGACAGAAACAGATGGCTACCTGGACAGTCACCCAAAGTCTCTCTGCAATGTTGGGGCAACCAACTCTGGATGTAGGCCTAGAATATCCGACAGACCATTTTTAGAAGCAGGAAAATTTGAAAGACTGTCCTATCCTATCTTGACAAGGTTTAGCAGTTGCTTTTCCTTGTATCCTGCTTGTCCAGTTTGGACAGCATGCTTACTGACAACAGCTGAGGCAAGGGCAGTGTTTTGATCAATAGACCAGTTTTGCCAAGAAGAAAACAAGCTCCATATGGAGTCTTCAGTGCCCATCATTCTCTCAGGAGTAGATGGGTACTGTCAGGAGCACTCGTGCCTCGCATCAACAGAATTATAAATTACTGAGACACTTAAATGCCATATTCTGTAGGTCTTTGAAGTGTTTGAAGATTGCCTATCTATGTGCATCTACAGAACCTAACTAACATAACTGTAAGTATGGCAAACATGGGTAACTATTAACCTGTAATTCTTAATAACTTATATAGCTTAAATACTAAAGCTTCACAGTATAAAAATAATCTTTAAACAGATGTGCAACATGAGGACAATGACCTCAAAATTGTAACAATATATAAAATATCTTAATCAGAGGCAGAAATGTATACCACAATATGACAAAATATCCTTAATTTCTATCAATATACAAAATATCTTAAGCAGGTAGAAACATATATATGGTATAACAAAAATAATTTTACATTTTTGTACAAAAACATTGTAAACAGAAATAAGAACATACACAATATAATAAAAACAATTTTGAATTTGTATACAAATTATCTTAGCCAGGAATACAAAAATAATTTTATGGTGGATGGTGCCATTTCCTGGCTGGGATACTGGACTATGTAAGTGGAGAAAGGTAGTTGAACAATAGCATGCATTCATTGCTCTTTGTTCCCAGTTGTGATTACAAAGTGCTCACTTCCTCAAGCTCACACTGCATTGACTAGCTTGCTATGATGAACTGTATCCTGTAACTGTGAGCCATAAAAAAACATGTTTCCCTTAGGTTGCTTTTTTCAGAGTATTTTTATCACAGCAACAGAAAAAAAACTAAGATTCCACATTTAAAGGTTTTCATTGCTAGAGAGTAATGTGCATGATGCCTTAGCTGCTATGATGGAAAAATAAGGAAACAAGTAAACCACCATGGACATATTCTGAATAGATTGCCACCTCTGTAGGAGGAACTCCATGTAGGTTCTTCAGGAGGGATCTGGAAGAAAGCATTGTTATCTCAGGAGATGAAGCTTCATTTGTGTTATTGACTATGAAGATCTTCAATTAGGATAAAAAGTGGAGGTGGAAGGCAGTGGAATTGATGATTCTGACCCTGTGTAGACTTAGACTAATGTGCTGGGGGTTTTTTAGCAACAAAATAACAACAAAACCTTTAAAGTTAAAAATAAATAATAGGAATATAGCTTATAGAATAAGGATACTATGTTTAACTTTTTGTTGCTGTGAAAAGATACCTGAGAAAACACGGAAGAAAGGTTTATTCTGGTCACAGCTTCAGGGACTTAAGTTCATCATGACCAGGAGAACATGGCACTATAGCTTACCTCATAGTACCCTAAGGACCTGTTCCAAGTGATTCACATCTTCCAACTGAGCCCCACCTCCTAGAGTTTCAAAAACCTCCCATATTCTCTAAATCAAATTAGATGCCTCTAGCAAACTTGGTGATTTGGTTCCTGTTGTTTGAGCAAGATGGAGAAGGAAATTCAGGTGGTAGAGTCAAACTGTGTTTGGCTTTAAATAAGAGAAGATGAACTCTGTTTCAATTACTATCTCAAAATCGTCTTAAGGAAATTACTTCAGATACACCATCAACTTGGACTGAAAGGGACAAAGAGAACAGAGCACAGGTTTCCTCTTGGATGCCTAACATTCTTCAGCAAGAAGTTAAAGCAACTAAGTCAAAAAGAGTAGCAAAGTCAGGCCGATCACACCAATACCCCACTCCCTGTTACCAACATAGTTACTGTTCTATTGCTGGGAAAAGACAACATAACCAAGATAGCTTATAAAAGAAAGCATTTAACTGGGGACTTGCTTACAGATTCAGAGGGTTAGTTCATGGTCATCATGACAGGAAGCATGGCAGTGGGAAGGAAGTCATGGCACTGGAGTACTAGCTAAGAACTTGCTTGTAATCTGAAAGTTACAAGCAGGAAGACGGGGATACTGAGCCTAGCTGTTGGCTTTTAAATGTCAAAGCTCCCCCTTGCCCCATCCAGTGACATACATCTTCCATTGTTTAGATTATTTAAAGGCAGCTATAGAGGGAGGGAAGGTAGAAAAAAAAAGGAATAATAGGTCTGACCTTAGGAAGAAGCATGTTTATTCATGGCGAGGGAGCATTTTGCCACCCATGTGTGTATAAATGGCCAAGATGCCTACAGAGGAAGATGGGATGTGGTCCCTTATAAAGATAGAAATGACTTTTGAAGATTGCAAGGGAAGCTTGGAAGTATAGTCCTTCAGCGTAAATCTATCATTGCTAACTCTGGAAGGACACAAAAAATGCAGAGCAGGGAGGTTATAGGTGTTTTCTGATAAGGAGGGTGTTTGTTGGAGGGGCTAGTTCTGGGTCCACTGAAGAGAGGGCACTCTGTCATGTAGCTGTGGGAGAGGCATGCCTTGAACAACTGTGATGGATCAGGCGATTGCTGTCCTGATTTGGAAAATAACTATTAGGAGGTTGTAAGCCGATGACTTGGTTACAGAGTGGAGCTGAGATTTCCCAGGAAGTTTGGAGGATACAGAGGAATGAAGGTGGAAGAGGGAGAGTGAGCTGGTGAGAGAAAACGTAGGACTGATTTAGAGTGACAGTGGCTGGTCCCATTGCCAGGACTGTTGAATCAAAATGAGGCAGCAGAAGTAGCAGGGAGCTACAGAGCAGCAAGGAAAGGAACAGGAGAAAAATAGAGGACACAGGTAAAGAATTGTATCTGGTCTTGGGTGAAAGGGATGAGGTCCCTTTTAGACAGAGTGTCTCCATAGCTTCTAAACGGTCTTTTTTTGCAGACATATAAGGGACAAATACAGCTGTTATAGGATGAGAGTTATTGGGAGAGCTTATGTGAAATATTTTGTTTGGGTTTAGAGTGAAGTTCAGTATGTAAAACATTTAAAAGACAGGGAAACACCATAGGTATGCGAATAATAAAGAGAAAAGAGTGATTCGGGGGAGGAGGTAGACTGGGAGGGAACTAGAAGGAATTTTTGTCTGGTTTCTGTCTCAGGGCTCCATCTCAAACCAGCTAGACTTTGTTGGTGTGGACAGAAGCAGTATCATTTGTGGAGAAGGCACAAATCCCATCACAGGGGTCAGATCCAGTCCTTTTAAATGTTGGAGTACTGCAGCAGTCACAAAGTCAAGCTGGTCCTAGAGAATGTTGAGCTGGTGAGACAGAGAGGGCAACTGAGGCAAAGAAGGCTTCAGTCCAGCTGATTCTGTTCTGAGTCCCCAAAACAATGTCCAGAATGGCAAGAAGAGGGGTGAGTTAGAGAGCCCATGGCCTAGTAATCCCCTAACCCAAACTGCTGTTAGAGCTTTAGGGGCATGGGTTTCTCAGTAGCTGCTTCAAGGCTGACAGAAGGGCAATGAGGGGAACAGCAGTTAGGGTGCCTCAGAAGAGGATCCACCCAAGGGGCCATGAGAGAACTTGACAGTTGGCAAAGATGCAGAACACAAACAAGTCAGGAGGTAGTAACTGAACAACTTTGTGGGGAGCATTACATGAGAAAAACTCTTACATCAAGATTAACACGAGTTAAATGCAATTGTACAACTGGCTGAGCCGTGTACCAGAGCTCTGTAGAAGGACAAGGTGATTGTAGTTGGGCGTTTGTTTACACCAGCCTCTTGCATAAGGAACAAAGCACCTGGAAGGTTTGTAAAAGAAGTCAGCTAAAGTCAACATCCAAGGAATGAATCTGAAAGGGTCTAATGAATCAAGAAAGGGTCTAAGTGGTATTCCTTCCTTCCATATATGGTAAACTTTGTATATTTGATTCAAATAGTAACAATTCCAGCTGTTATTTAATGACAAAACAGAGTATTTTAAGTGAAACAAATTTTTTATTAGATGTAACCTGATAAGTTGAAATTTTAAAAATTGGGCCTGTTACATTAAATGGCCACGTTTTGTATTTGAAAACAAGACAATACATATTTTTGTTAACATCAAAATTTTATACATATAATCTAAAAATACATTCTAGTAAATATAAGGCTGCAGGGAGAGACAATTTAGTTCTAAGTTGTATTCTCACAAAGAAATTATTTTTCAATTTCCAATTTAAAAAGTATAGTCCCAGAGACAGCCATCTACCCTGCCCCAACACGTCGTTCCCTGCGATCCCCATGAAGACCAATATTTGGTGGACATAAGAGACATAAGAGTTGAAGGAAGAGATGGGAAGGCGCCAATGCAAGAACTCCTCCATCATCCTAAAAAGCAACATGGTACCACCAGAACCCAGCGGACACACAAGAAGACTTGATCATCCTAACCCAGAAGATACAGAAGAAAATGACTTTAAACGTTACTTAATGAAAATGATAGAGTCCTTTAAAGAGGAAGTGAAAAACTCCCTTAAAGAAATCAAGGAGAAGACTAACAAAAAACTGGAAGAAATGAATAAACCCCTCAAAGAAACCCAAGAAAAACAAGAAAAAGCAAACAAACAGGTAAAGGAAACATTTCAAGACTTGAAGATTGAAATAGAGGCAATAAAGAAAACACAAACCAAGGGAACTCTGGAATTGGAAAATCTGGGTAAACGAACAGGAACTGCAGAGACAAGTATAACCAACAGAATACAAGAGATAGAAGAAAGAATCTCAGGCACTGAGGATACAATAGAGGAAATAAACTCTTTGGTCAAAGAAAACACTAAATTCAACAAATTCTTAACACAAAACATTCAAGAAATCTGGAACACCATGAAAAGAACAAACCTGAGAATAATAGAGGTAGAAGAAGGAGAATTCCAGCTCAAAGGCACAGAAAATATATTCAACAAAATTATAGAAGAAAACTTTCACAACCTAAAGAAGGATATACCTATGAAGGTACAAGAAGCTTACAGAACGCCAAATAGGCTGGATCAAAAAAAAATCCCCTCACCATATAATAATCAAAACACAAAACATACAGAACAAAGAAAGAATATTAAAAGCTGCAAAAGAAAAAGGTCAAGTAACATATAAAGGTAAACCTATCAAAATTACACCCGACTTCTCAATGGAAACCATGAAAGCCAGAAGTTCCTGGATAGATGTTCTGCAGACACTAAGAGACCATGGATGCAAGCCCAGACTACTGTACCCAGCAAAGCTTTCATTCACCATTGATGGAGAAAACAAGATATTCAATGACAAAAACAGATTTAAACAATACGTATCCACAAACCCAGCCTTACAGAAAGTACTAGAAGGAAAGCCACAACCCAAGAAAGCTAACTATACCCACGATAACACAGGCATCTGATAACCTCCAACCAGCATAACCCAAAGAAGGGAAAAACACAAACACTACTACTGAAAGATAACCGAAGCTAACAACCACTGGTCATTAATATCGCTTAATATCAATGGTCTCAATTCACCTATAAAAAGACACAGGCTAAGAGAATGGACACTTAAACAGGATCCAGCATTCTGCTGTTTACAAGAAACACACCTCAACCTCAGAGACAGACAGTACCTCAGAGTAAAGGGTTGGGAAAAGGCTTTCCAATCAAATGGACCTAAGAAACAAGTGGGTGTGGCTATTCTAATATCTAACAAAATTGATTTCAAACTAAAATCAATCAGAAGAGATGAAGAAGGACATTATATACTCATAACAGGAACAATTCACCAAGATGAAGTCTCAATCCTGAATATCTATGCCCCTAATTCAAGAGCACCCACATATGTAAAAGAAACATTACTGAAACTTGAATCGCACATCAAACCCCACACACTAATAGTAGGAGATTTCAACACTCATCTCTCACCAGTGGACAGGTCAACCAGACAGAAACTTAAGAGAGAAATAAGAAAACTACCAGATGTAATGAATCAAATTGAATTAACAGACATCTATAGAACATTCCACCCAAACAGGAAAGAATATACCTTCTTCTCAGCATATCATGGAACCTTCTCTAAAATTGATCACATTCTCGGTAACAAAGCAAACACCCACAGATACCAAAAAATTGGAGTAATCCACTGTGTCTTATCAGATCACCATGGAGTAAAGTTAGAATTCAACAACAATTCCACCCCCAGAATGCCTACAAACTCATGGAAACTGAACAGTCAACTACTGAACCACTCCTGGGTGAAGGAAGAAATATAGAAAGAAATTGAAACCTTCCTTGAATTCAATGAAAACAAAGGCACAACATATCCAAACCTATGGGACACTATGAAAGCAGTGTTAAGAGGAAAGTTCATAGCACTAAGTGCCCACATGAGGAAAATGTAGAAAGCTCACATCAATGACCTAACAGCATGCCTGAAAGCTCTAGAAAAAAAAGAGGCAGACTCACCCAAAAGGAGAAGACAGGAAATAATCAAGTTGAGGGCTGAAATCAACAAAATAGAAACACAGAAAACCATACAAAGAATCAATGAATCAAAGAGCTGGTTCTTAGAGAAAATCAACCAGATTGACAAACCCTTATCTAAACTTATCAAAAGGCAGAGAGAGATCATCCAAATTAACAAAATCAGAAATGAAAAGGGGGACATAAGAATGGACACAGAGGAAATTCAGAGAATCATTAGGTCCTACTACAAAAATCTGTACTCCACAAAACTGGAAAATGTAAAAGAAATGGACAATTTTTTACATAGATACCACCTACCAAAATTAAATCAAGACCAGGTGAGCAATTTAAGTAGATCTATAAGCCGCGAGGAGATAGAAGCTGCCATCAAAAACTTACCAACCAAAAAAAGCCCAGGGCTGGATGGTTTTAGTGCTGAATTCTACCAGATCTTTCAAGAAGAGCTAATACCTGTACTCCTCAAAGTGTTCCAGATAATAGAACTAGAAGGCTCACTGCCAAACTCTTTTTATGAAGCTACAGTTACCCTCATACCAAAACTGCACAAAGACTCAACTAAGAAAGAGAATTACAGACCAATCTCACTCATGAACATGGATGCAAAAATTCTCAATAAAATTCTGGCAAACCGAATCCAAGAACACATCAAAGAAATCATCAATCATGACCAAGTAGGCTTCATCCCAGAGATGCAGGGCTGGTTCAACCTACGAAAATCAATCAATGTAATCCACCATATAAATAAACTGAAAGAAAAAACCATATGATCATTTCATTGGATGCAGAAAAAGCATTTGACAAAATTCAACACCCCTTCATGATAAAGGTCTTGGAGAGATTAGAGATACAAGGATCATATCTAAAGATAATAAAAGCAATCCACAGCAAGCCAACAGCTAACATCAAATTAAATGGAGAGAAACTCAAAGCCATTCCACTAAAATCAGGAACAAGATAAGGCTGTCCGCTCTCTCCATATCTCTTCAACATAGTTCTTGAAGTTCTAGCAACAGCAATAAGACAACATAAGGAGATCAAGGGAATTCAAATTGGAAAGGAAGAAGTTAAACTTTTGTTATTTGCAGATGACATGATAGTGTACATAAGTGAACCCAAAAACTCTACCAGAGAACTCCTACAGCTAATAAATACCTTCAGTGAAGTGGCAGGATACAAGATCAACTTAAAAAAAATCAGTAGCCCTCCTATACACAAAGGATAAAAAAGCTGAGAGGGAAATCAGGGAAACATCACCTTTCACAGTAGCCACAAATCACATAAAATATCTTGGGGTAACACTAACAAAGGACATGAAAGACCTATTTTACAAGAACTTTATGTCTTTGAAGAAAGAAATTGAGGAAGATACCTGAAAATGGAAAGATCTCCCATGCTCCTGGATAGGAAGGATCAACATAGTAAAAATGGCAATCTTACCGAAGGCAATTTATAGATTCAAGGCAATCTCCATCAAAATCCCAACACAATTCTTCACAGACCTTGAAAGAACGATACTCAACTTCATATGGAAAAGCAAGAAACCCAGGATAGCTAAAACAATCCTGTATAACAAAGGAACTGCCGGAGGCATTACCATCCCTGACATCAAGCTACAGTAATGAAAACAGCTTGGTATTGGCATAAAAACAGAGATGTTGACCAATATAATAGAATAGAATTGAAGACCCGGATATTAATTCACATACCTATGAACACCGGATTTTTGACAAAGAAGCAAAAATGATACATTGGGAAAAAGAAAGCATCTTCAACAAATGGTGCTGGCGTAACTGGATGTCAACTTGTAGAAGAATGAAAATAGATCCATATCTGTTGCCATGCACAAAACTCAAGTCCAAATGGATTAAAGACCTCAATATAAATCTGACCACACTGAACCTGATAGAGGAGAAAGTGCGAAGCAACCTCCAATGCACGAGCACAGGAGACCACTTCCTAAATATAACCCCAGTAGCACAGACAAAAAGAGCATCAATTAATAAATGGGACCTCCTGAAACTGAGAAGCTTCTGTAAAGCAAAGGACACTGTCAATAAGACAAAAAGGCAGCCTACTGAATGGGAAGAAATCTTTACCAATCCCACATCAGACAAAGGACTGATCTCCAAAATATATAAAGAATCAAGAAATTAGACATTAAAATTCTAAATAACCCAATTAAAAAGTGGTGTACGGAACTGAACAGAGAATTCTCAACAGAAGAATTTCAAATGGCCAAAAGATACTTAAGGACATGTTCTTTTTCCTTAGCTATCAGGGAAATGCAAATCAAAACAACTCTGAGATACCATCTTACACCTGTCAGAATGGCTAAGACCAAAAACCCTTATGATAGCTCATGCTGGAGAGGTTGTGGATCAAGGGGTATGCTCATCCATTGCTGGTGCAACCACTTTGGAATTCAGTGTGGCGATTTCTCAGAAAACTGGGAATCAACCTACGTAAGGATCCAGCAATTCCACTCTTGGGAATATACCCAAAAGACTCTCAATCATACTACAAGATCATTTGTTCAACTATGTTCATAGCAGCATTATTTGTAATAGCCAGAACCTGGAAACAACCTAGATGCCCCTCAACTGAAGAATGGATAAAGAAAGTGTGGCACATCTACGCATTAGAGTACTACTCAGCAGTAAAAAATAATGACATCTTGAATTTCACATGCAAATGGACTGAATTAGAAAACATTATCCTGAGTGAGGTAACCCAGACCCGAAAAAATGAATATGGTATGTACTCACTCATAAGTGGATACTAGTCATAAACAAAGGGCAAAAAGCCTATAGTTCAGGATCCTAGAGAAACTAAGTAATAAGGTGAACCTAAAGAAAAACATATATAGACCCACCTGGAAATTGGAATCAAAAATTTGGGAGAGGGGCGTGGGAGGTGGGGGGGGGAGAAGGGGGGTTGAGGAGAACATGAGGGGATAGGATAGTCGAGATGGAGGAAGGACAGATATGAGAGCGAGGAAATAGATATCTTGATTGAGGGAGCCATTATGGAGTTAGCAAGAACCTGGCTCTAGAAAAATGCCTAAGAACTCACAGAGATGAACCCAGCTGAGACCCTAAGCAATAGAGGAGAGGGTGTCTGAACTGACCTTACCCTGTAGTCAGACTGATGATTATGTTAAATATCACCATAAAACCTTTATACAACAACAGATGGGAACAGAGGCAATGACCCACATCAGAGCACTGGACTGAGCTCCCAAGACCCAGTTGAAGAGTGGAAGGAGTGAGAGTATGAGCAAGGAATTCAAGACCATGAGGGGGTCATCCACTGAGACAGTTTGCTTGAACTAATGGGAACTCACCAACTCCAACTGGACTGGGAGTGAATGAGCATGTGAACAACCAAGCCCCTCTGAAGGGGGTTGACAGCTGGAGCAGACTGAGGGGCCACTGATAGTAACACTGGGATGTGTCTCTACTGCACATACCGGCTTCATGGGATCCTAGTATCTTTGGATGTAAACCTTGCTCAACCTAGATGTAGTAGGGAGGGCCTTGGACTTTCTACAGGGCGGGGTGCGAGGCACTCCCCTAGGGTTGGAGAAGTGGGGGGGAGGGTCTGTGGAGGGAGAGGGAGGGACTGGGAAGAGGGGAGGAGGGAAGGGAGTGGGAATTTGGATTGGTATTTTTTTAAGTAATAAAAAAAAGTGGGTGGATGATATGAGCAGACACCTCACTTAAGAAGATGCATAAGTCCCAAATGAGACCATGAAAAGAAGTTCAACCCTTCTAGTGAAAGAAAAATTAAACCAGCGATGGCTCTGCAGAGCTGGAGGCTGGAATCAAGGCACTTCAAGTCACATGATGCCGGTGACAAGGTGGAAGGATGAGCTGCCTCTTGATTTTTTTTCTGGGAATGCCAAATAAATGACTGCCTTGTCTAGAGAGAATCATTAGCTTTACAAAGTTTTCTAAAATTCATCTTATTAACAGAACCTTTAAAAAATTCTCTAAAACGTTTTCATGCCATACACTTAACCAACAGATGAAAGCAGCATGTCAAATCTATAATAAATAATGTAACATTAACTGAGTTGAGTAGAAGGCTAATATCAACTCTTGACTCCTCCTGCCAGTGGACAAGTCTCTAGGTCACCACATGCTGGCAGCAGTAAGCATGCTTTTTAATATCATTTTATTTAAAATAGATCAGTTGTTTAGAGGCATAATTTGTAAAGCAAGGCAACCAAATTAAATGACCCTTTGGCTTCTGGAATTTCTTAGGAACACCCACAAGCACCACTGCCAAAGCCCTTATACTTCTTGTAGGCTTCAAGGTGAGAGCACAGGTATTGGCCCTGGAGATCTCTATCTGGGTAGAGATCAGATTGTCTTCCCAAAGCACCACAGGTGAGTCCAGGTTGGAGAGAACCTCCTTCATTTAAGTCATCTTCTCCTAAAGAATCTAAAGGCTTGGGATATGACTGAATAGAATAATTTGTTGACCCTACGGATGTAAAACCAGCTGTCAATGATACCTCTTGGCTATTCTGGGTAATGTTCCAAAGTTGTGGGTTTGATGGCAGATGTGTGGCATCTCCTTTAACGAGGGAACATAGGTAGAGTATAGATCATGGAATTAGCTTTTAATAAGAGAAAGACGCGAATGCAAGGGTATCAGGCATTTCCAATTGAACTAGCATGCAGGTCCCATACTAGTTGATATGGTGATAGGCTTAGGTACAAGGATCCATTGTTCACAGCATCCTCTTCTGTCCATTAGGGAGACATTGAGGGCAGAGCAATTGCCATTTGCCTCTCTGTTGTTTGAGATAATCAGGATGTGGGTGTAGACTCTATGACCTTTCACTGGGTGAGAGAATCTATCTCCCCTGTTGTGTGAGACAGGAGGGATAATTTACCTTTAAGATGAAGAGAAATTTTTTTCTTTTTCTGATTTGGCGTACTTGGCTGGAGCTGGTCAGGTCTACACAGCCAGAGGCAGAGGCAGCAGACTTCTGGCAGGTCTTACTTCATCCTTGTCCTGAAAGGAGGCTAGCATGCAACTTACTGTGATGGGATGGTGCTCCACCCGAGGGAACTTGTGCTCCATCCAAGGGAACTGCTTGAGCCACGAGGTTTTCTGCAATGCAAGTGTATTGAAATTTAACCCATTTTACTTAAGTATTCAGTCTTTTATAATCAATTTTTATATACAAGATTTTGAGTATGATTTTACATTAAACAAACTTTAAGTTTACTTTAAACTTGTTTTGCTTTACTTGCTTTAGACTTAATATTGACAACATATACAGAGCACAGTGTGATGGGAAATAAAAATGGTTCTCTCTCTTCAAGCTTGTCTCTGTAATGAATTACATCTGTACTAAGCATGAGTGACCAATAATTTATGTATCTTAATTATTTGTAACAGTTTATAATAAATTAGAAACTCTATCATAGCATTAGGATTTTATAATTTTTTCATGTTAAGTTTGAACTTAAAAAATATAATTCTTAGCCGGGCAGTGGTGGCGCATGCCTTTAATCCCAGCACTCGGGAGGCAGAGGCAGGCGGTTCTCTGTGAGTTCAAGACCAGCCTGGTCTACAGAGCTAGCTCCTGGACAGGCTCCAAAGCCACAGAGAAACCCTGTCTCGAAAAACCAAAAATACATATTGAATTAAGAACATTTAGTATCAAAACAAACTTAAACCATAAATATAGCTCACAGAGAGACAGGGGACTTCATTTTCCTGATCTTTTTATGATGAACTTTTACAAATGCCAGTTGTTTTTTATATGACTCAGTTTTAAAACAAACCATCTTGGAAGCCTGGCATTGCTTCCTTAGTCTAGTAAATGGGAGATACAATGACAAGCAGAGGGCTCAGTGGGTACTGCCTAAGTTGTGGTCATTTTAACCATGTTTCCCACCATTATGGAAATGGGATAAATTGATTTAATGTACTGTTTTGCTATTCTATATTTTATTGATTTCCTCTCAAATCTCCATTATTTTATACTTTTTGTTTGTTCTAGGTTTATTTATTCCTTTATCCCAGTGTTTTGAGACAAAAGGCCAGGTTACTGAGCTGATATCTTTTTTTAAAAATGTGTGTGTGTGTGTCTTTGTATTTATGAGTGTGTGTATATAGACGCTTAAAGAGCCCAGAAGGGATTACATCCCTTGAAGCTAGAGTTGCAGGTGGTTGTGAATCCTGAATGTGACTTTCAGAACCCAAACTGGGTCTTTTGCAAGAACAGCAAGGGCTTGTAACTGCTGCATCATCTCTCCAGCCCTCTTTTCTTGGTTTTCAAACAGGCACTCATAGTTTAAAATTTTCCCTAAGCACTAATTTGGTAATGGCATAAATATTCACATATTTTGTCTTCATTTGCATTTTTTATTTCCAGTGCTTTCTCTCTGTAGTTGAACTTTCAGTTCTCCTTCCTCAGCAGTTCAAGTGGCTGGGATTGTAGGCCTTCACCACCATTTGTGGTGTTCTCGATATATATTCTAATTTCCCTTTTTAATTTCTTCTTTTACACATTGTCATAGTATTTAGTTTCGACAGATTTTTATTTTCATAAATTTCCTTGCTATCTATTTCTAATTTCATTCCATTGTGGTTAAAGTGTGTACTTAATTCTACATTTTTCTTTTTCTTCTTGCCAGTGTATGATCTAACATGGAGAATGTTCTACATTCACCTGAGAAGAATGTCTGTTCTGCTACTCCTGGGTGGATTGTAGTGTAGATGTATTTCTAGGACTATTTGCTTCTTAGTGTTGTTCAAGTCTTTTATCTCACTGTTAACTTCTCCCTAGTGTCCTTACTGCTACTGAAAGTAGCTATTGAAATCTCCAATCAGTATTTTGAGTTGTCTATTGTATCTCTGTGAGTTTTTGCTTCATGTATTTTTCTGTTCTTAGGCGATTCTCATAGCTTCCTATTACAATCAACCCTTCCATCGTTAGAAAGCATCCTGTAGCCTGTAATGGTTTGTTTTACAGTGGATTCTGTCTGATACTTATATTGCCACTCTAGCTTTCTTAGGCCTGAATTTGTTTTCTCTATGAAGGACATTTTATTTTCAGTGACATAGTAGTATTTCACAGCCAAAAATAATAGTCTATATAATCTTTCTACTACAGATGGACCATTAGGTTATTTATAATCTTATAAATTGTAAACATCCTTGTACAGATGTGCAAGCATTTTAGTAAATCAAATTACTGTATCAAAGTACATTTGCATTTTAAATTAGGAATAATGGTTCCAAATTATTCAACAGAATGATTGTATGTATTTAAATTCCCACCAATAATGTGTAGTAAGTTTCCCCCACTCTAGTCAACATTGCATGGTATCAGTAATTTTTTTTATTGTTTTTTTTTTGAGCTCTACATTTTTCTTTGCTTTGCTCCCTGTTAGGCTTACAATTTATATCTTGTATCTTTTCCCAGTTTTTTAAACTTTCAGTCTATCTGTTTATTTTTTGAGATACACAGTTTAATAGATTAATTTATCATCCTTACATTCTCAGGGTGAACGAAAATGAACTCGTTGCCATGTTCAGCAGTGTACCAAATATGGAGGCAATGTAAAAAGGGAGAAAGGAAAGAGACTTATTCTTCCTCAGTGACGATAGGCTGGAGATGACACCGTTTTCTTTTTGTCCCTTTGGGCTGCAGGGCCCTTAAGTTGAGAACTTCTCCACACCCTTACACTCAGGATTGAAGAATAGGGACCAAGTGATTTAGGCATAGAAAGAGTCAGAGGAAGGAAGTTACATTAATCAAGAAAGATGAGCAAGGCATGCAGGCCTTTAATGCCAGCACTAGAGAGGCATTAGCATGGGGATCTTTGTGGGTTTAAGGACAACCTGCTCTTTAAAAAATGCCCCCTCCCCCGCCCATAGTGATGATGCCATCACTATGACATCAGAGTGGTGGTCCAATCATTTGGCTATAGAACACAGTATAATTTACATAGAACTACCGATTAGCCGAAGGGCAAAAGCCCGCCCCCAACATGACGTTTGTGTACAGATAGTTTCCAGAGAAACCTCACTTTGTGCTGGCGGTTGGACTAGCAGAGTGCTGCTCCTCTACCGTCCTTAAAAAAGAGCTAAATATGGTAAAGAATCGGGAGATTTGATCCTGGTTGTAGAACTAATTCAGACAACAGACTTCTGGGTTGTGTTGCCCAGTCCATTTTCCCAGATAATACTAGAAAACCTGGGAATTCATTAGTATTACTTAAATGAGTTCCAGAAAGAAAAGACCTCATGTTCATGACCAATATTTTGGGGAAGGAGATGACTTCAGGAAGCAGACACCAAGCTACAGGGAGGTCAGAAAGATGAGAAATCGCTCCTCAGAACAAAAGTCACCCGAGCTGAGGAATCGTCAGCCAGCTCTTCCAGGAAGACCACGGGGTTGCCCTACCACAAAAAGTCGCTCAGTGTCGAGAGGTCGCTCCAATGAGAAAACCCAAAGAACAGAGAAAAATCCCTCCCCCGAGAGGTATCACGTTGCAGATAAAAGTCCCACTGCTGAGAAGCACTGCACTAAAGTTAAGAGCACCTTGGCTGAGAAGCTTTTGGTAGCTGAGAAACATCGTGCTACAGAGAAGAGTTCCTCTGCCAAGAAACACCATTCTCTTGAAAAACATCCTACTATAGGGAAATTTTCCTCTGCCAGAAAGTACCCCTGTGATAGGCACCTCTCTGGGAAGAGGCATCACTTTTCTGAGAAAAGCCATTCATCTGAGAAGGATCTCTCTGTTGAGAAAGATCTTCCTACACAGAGAGGTCATCTTCTCAAGAAAAGCCATCTTACAGAAAAACATCGCTCTGCAGAGGAATGTGGTTTGGCTGAGAGAGGACGCCCTATCATGAGAGGTCAACCTGCAAAGAAAGGACTTTCTACTAAGAAGAGTGCATCAACTGAGAAAGGTTACTTTGATGGGAGTGGTCGCTCTACTGAGAACCATCACCCTAAAGAGAAAGACCCCTCAGTCAAGAAATTTATTTCTGCAGAGAGCAATCACCAGCTAGAGAGAGGCCATTCTGTGAAGAGAGGACTCTCCACAGAGAAGAAAGGTCACCCCATAGGGAGAGTTCAGCCAGCTGAAAAAAGTCACCTGGCAGGGAAGGGTCGTTCACCAGAGAAGACTAGCTCTGCAGTGAGAGATTGCCTCTTCAAAACAAGGAGACGTCACCTCAGAAAAAGTTATTCTGCAGATGAGGGTTACTCATTCGAGTGGGGTAACATGGCTGCAAGAGGACCCTCTGCAGGTGAAGATCACCCTGCAGGGAGAGGTCACCTCATCAAAAGCTGCCCTGCAGAGGAGAGTCATTCATCTAAGAAGGATAACTCTGCAAAGAGAGGACCCTCTTCTGGAAAAGATCACTGCAAAAAGAGGCGTCACCTCATAAAAAGGTACCCTGGAGAGGAGGATAACTCATTTGAGTGGGGTAGCTCTAAGGAGAGAGGACCCTCTGCATGTGAAAATCGCCCTGCAGGGAGAGGTGAAAGCATGAAATGCCACCTTGCTGAGAGTCGCTCAGTGGAGCAGGGTAACTCCACAGCAAGAAGATGCTCTACAGGTGAAGAGTGCCCTGCTGAGAGAGGTCATCCCATCAAAACCAGCCCTGCAGAGGAGGGCCACTTATCTCAGAAGGGTAACTCTGCAAATAGAGGACGTTCTCCTGGGAAAGATCGCTGCACAAGGAGGCGGCGCCTCAGAAAAAGTTATCCTGCAGAGGAGGGTTACACATTCGAGTGGGGTAACGTGGCTGCAAGAGGACCCTCTGCAGGTGAAGATCACCCTGCAGGGAGAGGTCACCTCATCAAAAGCTGCCCTGCAGAGGAGAGTCATTCATCTAAGAAGGATAACTCTGCAAAGAGAGGACCCTCTTCTGGAAATGATCACTGCAAAAGGAGGCCTCACCCAAGAAAAAGGTACCCTGGAGAGGAGGGTTACCCATTTGAGAGTGGTAACTCTGAGGAGATAGAACCCTCTGCAGGTGAAAATCGCCCTTCTGGGAGAGGCCAGCCTCAGAAGAAAAGCCGCCCTGCAGAGGAGGTTCGCTCAGATGAAAGGGGTAGCTCGGCAGCAGGAAGATCCTTTGCAGGTGAAGATCGCCCTGCAGAGAGTGATCAGCCCATCAAAACCTACTGCGCCAAAAAGGGTCATTCATCAGAGAAGGGTATCCCTGCCAAGAGAGGACCCTCGCCCGGAAAAGAGGGTCATTTAGTTGAAAGGGCCAACTATGCAGAGAGAGGATCCTTTGCAGCAAAAAATTGCCCCACAGGAAGAGGTCAGGCGCCAAAAAAAATCTGCCCTGCAGAGGAGGGTCACTCATTTGAGAGGGGTAACTTGGAAGGGAGAGGACCCTCTGCAGGGAAGGATGGCCCCACAGGGAGACATAGGCCTCCAAAGAAAAGCCAACAAGCAGAGAAACATCTATCTGCCCTGGGAAGCTGCCCTCCCCAAACAAGTCGTCCTGCAGAGAAAAGTCTCTCTTCCCAGAGTCTGCTCTGCAGAGAAAGTGCACGCTGGGGAGAGGGGTCAACTTATTGAGAAAAGATGCCCTGCAGAGAGAGAACTCTCTGCTGAGAAAGGTCAGATGAAAGAGAAAGTCAGCTGTTTTGAGAAAGTTCATTCTGAGGAGAGAGGTCAGTCTTCCCAAAGCAGCTACACTGCTGAGAAAGGTAACAGAGTAGAGAGCGGGTACCCTGTGGGGAAAGGTCATCACTCCGTGCAAAAAAGCTTTCCTGAGGAGAAACTCTCTTCTTCAGGATCAGCGCCTAATATGCCAGTGCCAAAGAGCATGCATGATACTCTGGAAAATAGAGTCGGCAGTGGTACCAGCACAGTACCACAGATTCCTCACCAGAATGTGGCTGGGACTGTCACCACTGGTCCATCTGTGCAGGCAAGGAAGATGAGAATGGGAGTTGAATTGAAGTTGCCTGAAGAACTTAAGCCATGTCTTGTTGAGGACTGGGAACTGATAAACAAGCATAAGCAGTTATTCCAACTCCCTGCTAAGAAGAATGTAGATACTATTCTCGCAGAGTATGTCACTTTTGTGAAATCACAGGGAAAGGCTGGTAATAGGGAATATTCTGTTGATGAACTTGTATATGGAATAAGAGAATATTTCAACAGGATGCTGGGCACCCAGCTGCTCTGCCAGTTTGAAAAACCCCAGTATGCCGAAATCCACCTGGCTTATCCTCATATTGCAATGTCTCAGGTTTATGGGGCTCCACACCTCCTACGATTATTTACTCAAATTGGGACTGTATTGACCCATTCCCTCCTTAGTAGGCATGGTCTTATGCGAGTGTCTTGCTATCTGCATGATTTCCTTAAATACCTATCTGCGAATGCCACTTCTCTATTTAGTGCCAGCAATTACAAAGTGGCTTCTGCTGAGTATTGTTGCCAAGCCCTGTGAGGGTCAGCTGACCACTCCCTGTTATGACCTGGATCAGTAAACATTTCTGTGTTTGCTGTATTTATTGTAATTGTTCTTGAAAATTGTCAAAGTATAACAGGGCTTAATATTTCAGTCTGCTTATTGTTGTGAACAGAAATAAAAATATTAAATGCTTTATCAGTATTTCAACAACAAATAAATGTTCACTAAAAGAATTTGCGTTGCTTATTTGACAACATTGCTTGAATGTTGGTGCTTCTTTTACTTACATATTATGAGTTTCTACGAGGTGTTCATATTACGTGGTAACGTGGCCTCATTCCTAGTGCTAAAGTTTCAACAAAATGGATATGCTCTAAACATACGCATACACATAATTTAAAATATAAAATCATTTAGAAATGTGAAAGGATTGGAAATATAGCTAAGGAGGCCCTGGGTTTACTCCTTGGTTTCAAAAGTGAAAGAAAGGGGAAGAAAAAGAGAAAGGACTTACGAGAAGGAAAAGGAAGGATGGATATGAAGTGAAAGGGAGGCTAGAGAGGGGCGGGTCAGGAGGGGGAGGTAGTGGGGGGAGGAGAGAAAAGGTGGAAAGAAGTGGAGGGGACTAAAGAAAAGAAGAGGAGATAAAGGAGGAGGAGGAGAAGGAGAAGGGGAGGAGGAAGACAAGATGGGGAGGAGAAGGAGGAGGGAAAGTAGAAGAGGGAGAAGAAAAGGGTGGAAGAAGAAAAGAGTGGGAGGAGACAGAGAAGGGTAATGAAGAAGAGGAAAGGGAAGAAAAGAGGAGAAAGTTGAAGAGAGGGGCAGGAGGATGTGGAGAAGGATATATAGGAGGAAAAGAAGAGGAGGGATAGGAAGAGAAGAAGAGAGGGAAGAGAAAATGAAGAGAAAGAGGGAAAGGAGAAAGATAGGGAATAGAGGGGTGGAGAAGGAGAGGAGGAAGAGTAGAGAGAGGATGAGGGGAGATGTAGAAGAGAAGGTGAGGGAGGAGATGATTATGGTATGTACTCACTCATTAGTGGACCCTAGCCAAAAAACAAAGGACACTAAGCTTATAGCTCACAAGCCCAGAGAAGCCAAATAGCAAGGTGAACCCAAAGAAAAACATATATAGATCCTCTTGGAAATTGGAAGCAAACAAGATTGCCAGGTAAAAGTTGGGAATACGGGGGCAGGGATAGAAGTGGGGATAAGGGGTGGTGGGGGAAGGGGAGAGGGGGAAGGAGAAGGGAGAAGAGAAGGACTGGAGAGAACTTGGGGGGAGTGGGAGGGTGGAGATGGAGGAAAGGTGGATATTGGAGAAGAGAATAAGATATCTACATTATTAGAGTCATTTTAGGACTGGCAAGATACTTGGCTCTAGAAGAGATCCCAGGTGTCCACAGGGATGTCCCCAGCTAGGTCCTTGGGCAGCAGAGGAGAGGGCGCTGGAACTAGCATTGTCCCATAGTCACACTGATGAATATCTTGATCACCACCAGAGAAATTTCGTCTGATGGATGGAGATAGAGACAGAGACCCACATTCACATCAGAGCAATGGATTGAGCTCCCAAGGTCCAGTCGAAGAGCAGAAGG
>PVIU01024756.1:0-24955 GCA_004026605.1 Ondatra zibethicus
CATGTATTAGCTTTTTGGGAATCTAGTCTATATGGATGCACACCTTCCTAGGCTGGGATGGAGGGGGAAGGGCCTTGGGCTTCCCACAGGGCAGGGTACCCTGCCTCCTCTTAAGGAAGCAGGGGGAGGGAGGAGGGTTAGTGGGGGAGCGGGAGGGGACTTGGAGAAGGGGAGGAAGTGTAAATTTTTTGAATGAAAAATAAAAGAATATTAAAAAAAATAAAAAAGAATATAATTTTTGATTGCTTCTCACCATACAAATAACACACTACATAAGTTATGTACTCTACAAGCCATCAGCCTATGACAAGCAATTTGACAACCCACATCCCACAATCACACAAAGTTTGAAGGAGCACTTGCCTAAGATACAGACATCTCTCAATCTATCTGAATAAAGAGCCCTAACTCAACCCTGAAGTGTACTCTTTGACCTTAAAAAGCTCAGAATGACCAGGGTCAATATTCTGATGAACAAGTAACAATTCACATAGGCAACTCATTGTACCTGAATGTTCTCCACAAAACATCTGGTCACACATATTTCACACATGAATGCATATATACATACACATGCATGAACACACACACAATACATACATACACACACTCCAGTAAATATTAAGATAGTCTACAGGGAAGAGAGGTGATTTTTGCATCATATAATGCTATCAGGACCAATGTCAACCTACCAATTTGATGCTACTGAACACAGAACTGGGAAGAGATGAGCATCATCTGCCATCAAAAGTCAGTTCTTGCATACCTTCATCCTTCCACATGACTATGGTACACAATCTACCTGCTCCCTATGTGTGGCGATTTGAAAGAAAATGGCCCCTAAAGAGAGTAGCACTATTAGGGCGTGTGGTTTTGTTGGAGTAGGTGTGGCCTTGTTGGAGGAAGTGTGTCACTGTGGGGTGGGTTTTGGGGCCTCTTATTTAATACCTACTCCCAGTGTCACAGTTCACTTCTTGTTGCCTGCATATCAGGATGTAGCCAGCACCATTCTGCCTGCATGCTGCCATGCTCCCTGCCATGGTGATAATGTACTGAACCTCTGAAAATGTAAGCCATACCATTTAAATGTTTTCCTTTATAAGTCATAGTATTTCTTCCCAGCAATGTAAACCCTAACTATGACATCATGTATAAGTCTCCACTCCAAACCCCAAGCCATAGCACATGTTTTCATAACATTCACCCATTATAGTTTGTGAACACACACACATATAAAGTGCTACACGGACTTGAATATACATTCATAACACTTGCTACTAGCTAACTTTCATAGAGAGAGAGAAAAAACTCTACTTAGCCTGAATATTCACCTGCCACTGCTACAAGTATGCACACACAAGTCACATGTGTCTGTTACAAACATTTATAACATCTTGTCTATGCAAACACGATAGATACATAATAGGCACAGGCTATAAGGCCACCAGATACCCTAAAACTCTCTCATGTACTACCCTGAACAAATCAGGCAAAAATTACACAGCAGCAGCAGCAGCAGCAGCAGCAGCAACAGTAGCTGCTGCCACCACCACCATTGCTGCTACTGTGGCAAAGCTTTGGCTTTGCTATGCTCAGTGAAGCTTTCTGGGATATTAATCATTATTCCCATTTTATGGATGACAAAAAGCAGTTAAATAACCTTCCTAATCAGAGAAAATAGTTTTGAGGTGACATTGTGTCATGAAGGCCACGTGCCTCTAGAATACATGCTTACTCTCAATTATGGCACTCAGCTTTTCTTACACAGTGTGAGTCCCTACACAGAGCAGCAGCATATGCATGTGTCAGGCAGCCTGCCCTCTCCACACTGGAGCAAGCAGGGACAGCGTTAAAGGGTCACCAGCTCCTCCCTAAAGCAGAGTGCAGACTTCCACTTTCCCAGTCACCTTGGCCCTGTGCATCTGGTAAAGGGGCAGCCCCACCACACGCCTACCACTTTGTCTGCAGGGCCTGAGAAGTGCATATGGACAAGATTCCTGCCTTTTCTCCACGGGATCACTTTCTGTCTGTTGGACGAACCCGACACAGAAAGCTACTCCCAATCTCCCCACACAGGATCCCCAAATTAAACATCAAAGTCCACAGTAAACACCATCCCTGTATCAGCATAGAAGCCAAAGGTGAGAGATGCTGTCACTTCCATGCTATGCAATGTCTAGCTACCACTCCATTCTAACCACTGAGTACAATGGGTTTTTTTTGAGACAGTGTTTCTCCGTGAAGCTCTGATGTGGGATTCCCCTCTGTATGCTGTGAATGTGCTTTGCTGCCATTGGTTAATAAAGAAGTTTCTTTGGGCCTCTGACAGGGCAGAATAGAGCAAGGCGGGGATTCCAAGCAGATGGAGGAGGAAAGAAGGCAGAGTCAGAGAGACACCATGTAGCTGCCAAAGGAGACAAACACCCAGGAACCTTACTGGTAAACCACGAATCTCGTGATAAAATATAAAATAATAGAAATGGGTTAATTTAAGATGTAAGAGCTAGCTAGAAATACACTTAAGGTATTGACCAAACAGTATCACAATTAATATAGTTTCTGTGTAATTGTTTCGGGTCTGGGAAGCCAGGAACAAACAAGCAGTCTCTGCCTACATAGCTCTGGCTGTCCTGGAACTAGCTCTGTAGACCAGGCTGGCCTCAAAGTCATAGAGTTCCACCTTCCTCTACCTCCCAAGTGATGTGATTAAAGGTGTGTGCCACCACCACCTGGCTTCAAAACAACTTTTTATCTAAAAGTTTTCTTTTCTATGACATTCTGCTTTCCCAAAGATTTCCTTATTTTGCTTTTGTCTAAGTGTGTATGCCTCAGTGTATGTCTGTGCACCCCATGTATGGAAGGGCCCTCGGAGTCCTGAGGAGAGTCCCATCCCCTTAATTCAAGTTAGAGACAGTTGTGAGTCACCAGATGTGGGTGCTGGGAACCAAACTAGGGTCCTCTACAAGCAGCAAGTGCTCTTATCAATGAATTCATCTCTCTAATGCCTGAAAAGCATGTCTCTCAGCAATCTCAGGAAATAACATGTCTCTTACAGACATATCTATATGCTGTGTGACTTTTACAGCTGACTTGTATCCCCCCAAGTCAGTTATAATTAACAGGTCTGGAGAGGTGGCTCAACGTTTAAGAGGACACACTGTTCTTCCAGGGAAAGCAAGTTTGAATTTTAGCGCCCACGTTAGCAGCTCATAACTCCCTGTAACTCCACCTCCAGGGGCTCCGATTCCTCTGTCCTCTGTAGTCACCTGCACTCATGTGCACACACCTATTCAAGACACACAAAATATTTTTATAAAATAATTAATAGGAAATTATCAGGGTAGTAGTAAGCAGAATAAGATATGTACAATGGGAATCACAGAGGAGAATAGAAAGTAGCAGAGAGGATAGGTGAAGAAATATCTGAAAACTTTGAATTTTTTTTTGTTTGTATTTTGTTTTTCAAGACAGGGTTTCTCTGTGGCTTTGGAGCCTGTCCTGGAACTAGCTCTTGTAGACCAGGCTGGTCTCGAACTCACAGAGATCCGCCTGCCTCTGCCCCCTGAGTGCTGGGATTAAAGGCGTGTGCCACCACCGCCCGGCATCTTTGAATTTTTAATAATATCTTTTATTAGTAGTATAGCTAACAAAGAAACTCAAGGAATTTCAACATAAACTCAGACTTACCCTGATACTTTTTAAAATCAAAATTTGAAAAAACAATAACAAAGAATCCTATTGTTCTAGGACAGGGATTTGCTGGTTTGCTCAGGCTCCACAAAACCTTGCAGCCGTCCTGGTTTAAGCTCCCCAGTGCTTGAGAACACATTTGTGCCATCACAACTAGGTAAAAAGTGAATCTTCAGTACAGTAGTACAAGAAATGGCAACACAGGCAAAGGCCATCAATAAGATAATAAGGGTATCTGCCACCAGGGATTTCAGAGACCAGAAGAAAGTGAGCTAACAGAGTCAAAGTGGTAAGCATTTCAGGTGATACTTGTCAACCATTTTTAATGTCTCTGTGAATGTCCAAATTGGAACTGTGCTATTTGTTTGTACTCTGTTTATGTGGTTTCTGAAAAATGTGTACTTTACATGGCTACGTGAGAAGTATGGTGAGGAAATCACTCAAGAATGGGCATTACTCATGCTCCCTGTAGCTATCATTTCTTTGGCATTCTTCCAAAATGGGCATTTATTAGAGCACTCTTCAGAAACTGCCTGGGACTTCCAGGCATACCATCTTGACTGAAAAAAAGAAAACAGAAAGTAAATCAAAATATACTGATCTTGGTAAACTGAAATTTACACTCAACTGTAATGTATAGAACGTCTAAAGCAAAAATCACAGACACTAGATTCAGGGGAATGGGACTGATGTGGCTAAAACATCCTGGGCATGAGTCTTTAAAAGCTGGGTTTGACCTGTGAACCTGCAGGCAGTCTGTGCAGCACTCTGTTTATTAACAGCCAACTCCAATCTGTCAACTGCTTAGCCCATTACAGAGAATTACAGAGGCAGTTACTTAGCCTTCCATCTGCATAAATAAAAGATAAGACAACACACTGCTATTATAAATCACAGAACATTGGATTACTCAGATATTGACATATATATGAACTTTAAATCCAGGATAGAGAGCACTAGGCAAATTCTTAATTCTGAAATCACGTTTGCAACCAAACTGTTTTTTTTTACCTAGTAATTTTCACTACAATAGGCTCCTTGCCCACGTCACAAAGCAACTGAGTTCCAACAGAAGGCAAATGTCTACGTGTGGCCCAAGCATTACTCCTGCACCATGTATTTTATTTATTGGGAAGCACACACAGAAGAAGATTAATGACTCTTCAGACAGTTTGCTCCAGGAAGCTGAAGGGGACATTATCCTATCTATCTCTCCTGTGCAGCGTCAGTGGTGTTCATTCTCCCAACCTGGGCCTCTGTTATACGGCAGCCACTGGGATGCAGAAACATGTGGCTGTAATGCTGGGTGAGTAGACACACCAAAAAGGGGGACATGAAGTTTGGGAATGCCTGTTTGGGGTGATTTGGGGGGAATCAAATGGAGGATATGGGTGTAGATATGATCACAAAGACATTTTATATTATTTAAAAACAAATATATCATAGTGGCAGAAGCCTGGAATTCCAGGTCTCAGGAGACTGAGACAGTGGGATCTTAAGTTCCTTACCCATCTGGGACTACACAATGAGACTCTGTTTCAAAGTTGAAAAGCCAAAAGCAACTCACCCCAAAAGCCCAAATACATAAATTACTTTGCTGCTCTGTTGTGAGAAAACAGTGAACAAAAGTAAGGTAGGGGTGGAGAGGGTTTGCTTCATCTTACAGGTTATAGCTCTTCATCGAGGGAAGTTCAGGCAGAATTTCTTGAGAGCAGCTGAAGCAAAGATCATGGGGAATACCTTGCTCTCCATACTGTGGCAGCCTGTTTTCTTAGATAGCCCAGGACCACCCACACTGAACTGGGCCCTACCACATATATCAACAAGCAAGAAAATACCCCAGAGATATGCCCAGAGGCCAATCTGATAAATGTAATTCCTCTTTTGAGTTTCCCTCTTCCCAGGTGACTTTAGTTTGGCAAGTTGTGACAAGTTGACAAGAACTGCCAATCACACATATGAAAGTCTTTGCCTACATTTTCAGACCATCCTTTAAGATAGTTTTGATAGTTTAAGATAGTTTTGATCGTTAACATTGTATGTTGAGATTATGACTCACAGCTCCTAATGTGCGAATATTCTTCATTCCCCTTATACACGAATTCCTATAAGTGGATCACCACATCAGAAACAAATTTTCAGTCAATTGCTTCCTATGCTCTTGGTGACCCGAATGCTAAGAAAAAGTGCCACACGCTTCTTCCTTTAAATCGCCTCAGCCCACTGGAATGGCTTTATTCCATACCAATTATTTCAATAAGTCTGAACTGATAGTCCCTCTGGATCACTTGTCTCCTCACATCATTTTGTCTTTTAATATCAGTATGAAATGTATTCAGATATCTCAATTCCAGACAGTTTGGAAGCAAAGGATGAACTGTCTTTCCAGAGACCCCTGCAATGACCTCAACACTGTAAGGCTTTTCCCTCAAATCTTCCTTGATCACAGATTAACTTATCTTTCTGAAAATACAAATCTCAGCCCACACTCCATTGAAGAGTACAATGTCTAAACTAAAATTGCCTGTTAACCCTGATGGGTCTTTCCACAATATAGCCTTGCTTCTGATTCCATCCAAATGTGAAGTGTAGGGGGCTGGAGGGATGGCTCACCACTTGAGAGTACTGACTGCTCTTCCAGAGAATTGGGCTTCAATTCCCAGCACCCATATGGAGGCTCACAATGGGCAGTCGCTCCAGTCCCAGGGTATCTGACATCTTCTGGCCCCGGGGAATACTACATGAAAGTGGTACACAGACTTACAAGCAGTCCATACTTACATGAATTCAAAACACCTGATGTGGAATTCCCCTCTGTATGCTGTAAATACGCTTTATTACATTGGCTAATAAAGAAGCTGCTTTGGGCCTATGCCAGTGCAGAATAGGGCAAGGTGGAAAATCCAAACAGAGATGTAGCAAGAGAGTAGGCAGAATCAAGGAGAAGCCATGTAGCCAATGTAGGAGACAGATGCCGGACACTGGGTGGAACCCTACCAGTAGGCCACAACCGCATGGCGATACACAGATTAATAGAAATGGGTTAGTTTAAGATGTAAGAGCTAGCTAGAAATATGCTTAATCTATTGGCCCAACAGTATTGCAATTAATACAGCTTCTGTGTAATTATTTCAGGTCGGGGTGGACAGGAACCAAACAAGTGGCCTCAGTCTACAAACACCCCTGCACATAAAATAAATAAATTAGTAATTTTAAAAAGGTGATGTTTAGACCTGATGTATGTACCTCAATAAAAAAAGTAAAGGCTGAAAAGATGGCTCTGGGGTTAAGATTGAGTACTGAGTATCAGGTACAGAGGACCATAGTTCTGTTCCCTGTACCCATGTCAAAACTATCTGTGATGCTCACTGCACTCCAAGGTACCCAATGACTTGGGCCTCTCTGGGAACCTGCACTCAAATATACATACCTACACAATACATATATCCATAATATAAAAATAACAAATGTTGCAGTCCTGGTGGTACAAGCTTTTAATCCCAGCACTTGGGAGGCAAAGATAGGTGGATCTTTGTGAGTTCAAGGCCAGTCTGATCTATATAGAGAGCTCTTGGACAGCCAGGGCTACACAGGAAAACCCTGTCTCAAAACAAAACAGAAAAGCAAAATAAACAAACAACAAAACATTAAAAAATAAAATGATTACAATAAACAAGCACTTTTCAATAACAAGTTTAATATTAATAGTTTCAATCCCCTAGTCTAAAGACACTGGTTAGTTGAATGGATTGGGAAACAAAACCCATCTTTCTGTTGTTTTATTTTTAAGAATAGGCACCACCTAAAAGTGAAAGGATGGTAAAAGGTACTCCAAACAAATGGAATGGGGAATCGAGCAGGAAGCGAGCAAGCTTGCCATCTTAATACCGACAAAACAGATTTCAAAATTAAGCTGAGTAGAGGGGATAAAGTTAACATTCTATTCTAAATAGGGAAACAATTATCCAAGAAGACAATACAATAATATATATAATTATATTACATGTATTATTTATGTATTGTATTATTTATGATTGTATTGGTGGATCCAATTTAACAAAATGTATACTACTAAAATTAAAAATAAAGATTCACATCAACACATTAATAGTGTTGTGAGTGATTCCATTACCTCCACATGCTCCAGTAGACAGGTCATCTGTACAAAAATATAGAGAAACATCAGACATAAATGACATCACACATCAAATGGAACTAATAGATATCTACAGAATATTTCATTCAAACAGCAAAGAAAATACCTTCTACACAATCGCCCATTGAAGTTTCTCTAAAATAAACATATCTGAAGATACAAAGCAAATCTTAAAAGAATTTAAATAACTTCAGAAAAAATTAAATAACTGTGTATCCTATTTGATCATAAGATCAATAGCAAACCAAACAATTTAACAATTTAACATTTAACAATTGTTAAATGTTGACTAGGTCAAACAAGAAATCAAGAAAGAAATTAAAAAGTTCTTGGAACTCAATGGAAATGAAAGCACAATACAACAGAACCTCTGGGGCATGTTAAAGCAGCCCTAGGAGAAAAATTTGTAGGCTTAAGTGCTTACATTAAAAACTCAGTAAGAGCACAAAAAGACTTAATAACGCAACTTTAAGAATCTAGAGACATAATAACAAACCAAACCAAAACCAAGAAGACAGCAAGATATAATAAAAATCAGAACAGAAATCAATGAACTAAAAACATACTGATGTTCCATCTTCTTTGAAGTCCTGACAGAATTTTGAATCCGTCTGGCCCTGGACTCTGGCTCCCACTTCACCTTGATTAACTTTTGTGGGTAAGATTTTCCAGGTTGGTAGAATACAAATTTTTAATAATAATGACACAGAAACTTCTTATTAATTATGGATGCATCCAGCTTGCCCGTGAGACATGGCTCTACTCCCTTCAACTATCCTTTGTTTTGTTTTGTTTTGTTTTCAGAATTCAAGGCCAGTTCTTCAGAGAGGACTATCTCCTAGAGCAACTAATCTATAAAGGCTAAATTACTGCTCATTTTTTCAAAGTTATCATTTGACATTACCTTATGTTTGCTCCATTATTTGACATTGTGTGTCTGCATGTGTACATCTGCCATTTGTCTCTCTAAACTGTAAGTCTGGCTCACTTAACATTGCATGCCTATTGTTTAAAGCAGTATGGGGAGGGGGTGTGGGAGTGACTCATTGGCTAAATCACTTGTGGTACAAGGGCGAGGATAGGAGTTTAGATAGCCTGCCAGGCACCCAAATAAAAGCCAGGTGGGTGTGGAGGTGGACTGCAATCTAAGCACTCAGCAGGTAGAGGCAGCATATTCCTGGGCTGCTAATGGAGACAGAACTCTTCTGGCCTGACCGCCTGGTCCCAAATAAACACACAGAAGCTTATATCAGTTACAGAATATTTGACCGATAGCTCAGACCTATTACTAATTAGTTTTTACATTTAAATTAATCCATTTTTATTAATCTATATTTTGCCATATGCTTGTGGCTCTATCTGTCTTCTAGTATCTTGCTTCCTCAGCAACTGGCTCCTGTCTCTTGACTCTGCCCTTCTTCCTCTCTGTATTTTCAGTTTGGCTTTCCTGCCTAGCCTTTTTCTGCCTTGCTACAAGCCAAATCAGCTTTTTTATTAACCAATGAGAATAAAACATAGTCACAGTGTACAGAAGGATTATCCCACAGCACTGGGGCGAGATGGCTAGTTAGATTATCTGCAATTGGCAAGTTCCTCTTTAATAAGGGGCTATACTTCAATAAATAAAGCAGAGATCAATTAAGACCGTTAATGTTAACTTTGGACTTCTATATGAATGTGCACTTACATTCACACACATGAACATGCCCACCACACATGCATGAAAAAAAACACACACACAAAACCCAAACAACATCTGTCTCAAGAGATGATCTATGTTTTAATTAATGATCTGAATTGCTATTTACTTAAGGGTTAGTTGGTTAGTAATTATTTAGGTTATTAATGATTAGTAAGATAATAATGATTTGTTACTTAGAGCCCTGAAGCTTTTCTTAATGTTAGCAAGTATGTCATAAGTACATGTGTATTATATAAGCTCAAAGCATGTATAGGGCACAAATGTTGTATTTACTTCCTAAAATTTAAGAGTTTAAAAGGCAACACACTACTAAAAAAATGTTGTTATATTTTTATAATCACTCTTTATGTGAAAGATACTTCTTCTCACCTGTAACAGCAATGTACATTTTTGTATAAAGACTGACATTATTGTTTTGGTTTTGTCTCAGACTGGGTTTCAACCTGTAATTCAGGCTGGTTAGGAACTCCTGGCATTCCTTTTGTTCAGTCTCCTAAGTGCCAGGATTATAGGCCTCAGTCACCATGCCTAGCCAAGATTGCCATTTTAACCGAGGAAAGGTGACTGTTTATGTAAAATGATTCATTGCTGGAAGACATAGTTTATATGATTACTCACCTTTTAAAATAGCTTCTCTATATTCTTTGCTTATATTTATACTGACTTACTGTCATTCATTGGCAAAAGCTCTTTGAAGAGTTATGCTCCATTGTCTAAGCCATCGTAAAATGTCATCTTCCAGTTTGTCATTTATCTTTTAATGTTGATTACAACTGTTTTTAATTTATTGAATTTAAAATTTATGGTAAAATGAATTATAATATTTCCCAATTCCTTAAATGATTTTTAGGTTTGCTGTTGGATTAGAAAGTCTTCCAATTTACTATATAAAAATATCCACGTATTTTCTTCCAATTTTTTAAACAAGGAAGATGATAGTGCATTATAGCTGTAATTTGTGAGTAATGACTTTTATGGCTTTGTTTCCCTTTAGCTAGCTCCTGAGGTATAATTCATTCTCTCTCTACTTCCAAGGATGTGAAATTATTATGAGGTGCAACATTTCTGTATTAAAACTCCCTGTCTTTTCTACGCCTTAAAACAAACCACTAAACATACAGAAACCTCTAGGGCTCTAGCAAACTTCTTTCCTTCGGCAAACTGAGGAAAAGAAATTCTTTTATTGCCATGTTCAGTAATGATTTGATATTAGTACTCAAGGAATACTAGCTAGAGACTCACCACATTTTGCCAAAGCACAACATAACTCAAGAAATGTCAACTTGCCCAAAAGGTGGTTATCTCTTTAAATGAAGGTTCATGGCTTTTGAGGGCAATACGTCAGGGTTCTTTTCTGAACACCCTCAGATTCTAGCGTTCAGTTGGGAAGAAGGCTCAGGAAGAAGTCATGCAAAACACAATCAGATCTATCGAGAACCACCCAGCCTCAACACTCCAAGAGACTAATAAAAACAGGTAGTGGGGGGAATCAATAGAAGTCTTCATGGGGGGGGTGTTCAGTGACAACGCTGTGATCTTAGTACCTCAAGTTATTTGGATACGTCAGAAAAAAATTGTTTATATTTGCCTTGTGGTCTTAGAAAAGTTAAACACTTGATTCCTGTGTTGTAGAGGGCAGTATGTATTCGCAAGTGAGAGTGTTCTTGACTTGTACTTTGCTAATGCCTGGTGGCCCCTACAACGGGAGTCGGAGACAAAGGGAGAATGAGTGACACTCTTGCCCTCATGCGGGGTTTCCCTGGGAAGAGAGAGGCACCTGGGTGAGGGGAGACGGCATATTTGCAACAGGCCGAAGTCATCCGAGGCTGCTGTACCATGCGAAGCATCCCTGAAAGCAGAGAACACAAACTGCATCTTCTGCGACCAGGCCCAGCAAGCATCCTTCCCATTCCAGACTAAGACCGCTGCCGCGTCTCCCTGGCAACCAAGTTGGGAAGAAGAGAGGCGAGGCAGAGTCACGTGTGCTCCCTGGACTTCCGGGTTTCAGTCGTGACTTCCGGTTGTCAGTCTCCTGACGCGCGGCGACTGCGGCGGGGACGCGGTGGAGGCCTGGGCTCAGCGGGCCGGCCCCTCTCGCCCTCGTCCGCCCGTCCGAGATGCATCCGCGGCGCCCCGACGGCTTCGATGGCCTGGGCTACCGGGGAGGCGTGCGGGACGATCCGGCTTTCGGCGGCCCCTTTCATGCGCGCTCTTTCGGCTCTGGCACCGACCTGGGCCACTGGGTGACGACTCCCCCGGACATCCCGGGCAGCCGCAATCTGCACTGGGGCGAAAAGAGCCCGACGTACGGTGTGCCGTCCGCGCCCACGACGCTCGAGGGCCCCGCGGAGGAGCTTTTTCCCGGCGGCGGCGACGGCCCGCGCCCGGGCCCGAGCAGCGGTGAGGGGTGCGGGGCCCGGCCGGGCGGGTGGGCCGGCGGACTCCGGAAGCGCGCGCAGGGCCCGCCTAGGTCCTTGCACACGCAACCACACCCTCTGCCCTCCTTTCGTCCTCTGCCCTGAAGCGAGCCTCTTGTGCACGCTATTTGTGCTCCCGGATCACCACACTAGGTGACCTCAGCGTAGCCTAGGATGCATTGGTTGGAGTGTTCAGGGGCCCGGGAACGTTACACCGGTGGCCTGAATCAGGAAAGAAATAAATTAGATTATTTATTGTTGTCTGATTCACAGTCAGATCTCTGGCAGATTTGGTTAATTGAGTCATATCTTTGTGTTTTGAAAAGACGTTTTTTTTTTTTAGCACAGGCAGATTTGGGTTTGGAGCCTGGCTCTACCAATCATAAATTTAACCATTTTTGTCTGATCCCTCGTTAAGACTTGCCGAATGACGTAATTTTTCCGAGTGCTAAATAAAATGAATAACAGTATAATAATGTAAATATGCACAGTAGGATAATTATTCGTTTCCTTCACTTACCCTTTCAGCATGAGAGTTCTGATTTTAGACTCAAAATCCATAAACCCCTGCAGTTTTCCCTTCTTATCATCTGACCTAAAACCTCCACTTAGAGCTAGAAACACTACTACAGCTTGACTTTCTAAGCCATTACTCTTTATGGAATGTCAGCTTCATTTGCAACACTGCACGAACCACGTACGATTAAAATCCGTTTTATTCTTGATATGTAACAGCTGACTTCATTCTCTGAGAATAACAAATTGTATCATTAAGTGTTAAACATGCTGTACATGATCGTGATACTCATTTCTTAGTTTTCACTCGGAGTGCAGAAATGCTTGACTGACCTGGAAGATCCTGATTGTTAGGACATGAGGAGGTGAAGGAGGCTCCATGGCTCACCCAGGGTCGACAGTTAAGCTTTTGGTTGTCATCTCGTTTGTTCATTGTTGTACGGGTCCCAGAATAGTGCTGGGAAACTCTTTGAATGAAGCTCTGAAATGATTCAAAACACAGGTATGATTGCTGCGAAGTTACCATCTTAGGGAGTAAAGTTTTTAATCTTTTCTTAAATTACATTTTGATAGTTCCAGTGAGGGGAAACTTGCTAACACAACCAGTTTATTTTGAAGTTGTTACCGAGTAATTGAGTAAAACTTTGCAGCAAGTAGGGCCTCACATAATTAACAGCACTAAGCCTTCCTAAAACTCTTCATAAATGTCATATTTACTTTAGTATTTGGGAATTATAAATAAGCATCCAAAAGGAAGTACTTCAGTATGACAAGAAGTTTTCTAGCTTGTATTGTAGCACAATTAATAAAAACTCAGAGACCGAAATTGGGGTTCAACCTGAAGGTCAGAAAAGCAAAACAGCCAGCCACTGGCTCTTACCTCTACCTCAGTTCACAATGGTGATCCTGCCTCCAGGAATACTCAGAATAAGATTGTGTCTGAGAGCTGTCTCCTCCCATTTTACATTCCTCTCTAGGGCTGGGATTAAAGGCGTGCACCACTACTGCCCTGTTTCTATGGCAAACTAGTGTGGCTACTGGGATTAAAGGTGTGTGTCACCACTGCCTGGTCTGTAAAGCTGACCAGTGGGGCTGTTGTATTCTCTGATCTTCAGGCAAGCTTTATTTATTAAAATACAAGTGAAACATCACTACATTGTACATCTTTCAGGGTGAAGCAGGTAGTTTCCCCAGGAACATGCTTACATGTCCTATTATAAGAGAGTATTCACGTGATAAAGTTCATTGCTTCATTTGAAATGACAGCTAAGAGATAGACTGTCTCTTGTGAATATTGCTATTTCATGTCTACTCCCTGTCTAGGTCACTGTTAGGGTTGGTTATTCAGGAGTAAGACTTCTATTCTGGCAGTGAATAGGAGTTTTCAGCCGTTAGCTTTCCTGCAGGGCTGGAGAAGGGAGCACATGTGTACCTAGGGTCCTGCCACTCAGACTGGATCAAACAGCTGTTCGTCAGCTCTTTACAACGTAAGAGCATAGGAGAAGCTCTACTTAATCTATACTGATAGCGCTAGTACTCTCAAAATAACAATTTTCAGGTATTTTCCATACAACTATTGTCCCTTAGTAATAGCAGATTGTAACGAAATTAGGTCGGTACGATAAATAACCAAGCCAGCTCAAGAAGAACAAGTATTTTTAATTGGTTAAAAAGGGGAAACTCACGCTGCAAGAGTGGGAGGTCAGACGTCCTATCCATCTGGCGGGCACCGCATGGAGAGAGCGAGCACCTGTGTTCTCTCTGTTTTTTTACCTGGGGGTTCAGGTCGCCACACCCCGACTAGATGTAATTGGTTGATAATTTCCCCCATCAGCAGATGACTGATTGTACAGCATAGGTAGTCAGCTTCTTAGTGTATCAGTCATGGTCACCCATAGAAAATTTTGGAATGATTGTAATCAGAAATCAAAGCTGACAATGCTTAGATTCCATCTACATACAAATTTGACATAGTCCTTACAGGGCTTTAACTCTTTTTCAGAGAGTTGCCTTTGATAATATTTAAACTTTCCAGATTTTATCGTTTAAAATAGTCACAACTTAGAAATGTCCCAGCTTACAAGTTCTTGTGGCAACAGTCTGTTGCAATGAAAGACAGAATTGCTCCGTTAAGGGTGCGTTCTGTGGAACTTGCCACAGCGCCGCCAGAGTCCCTCACTATTTAAATTGCCTCCCTATTCCACATCATATTCTGAGTTTGAAATGGATAACATGTTACTCTAAAATTTTGGTTATACATATTTTGATTATAAATACTGGTTATAAGTAATCTTATCCTTTTTATTTTAGAGCAGTTGAATAGATTTGCTGGATTTGGTATTGGACTTGCAAGGTAATGTTTATTCTAAAATTTTTTGATTTAGAGTTTTTCCTTTAATTATAATATTAAGTAATTAACATTTCTTCCTTTAGGTTTTATTAACTTTGTAGGATTTGATTATTTAGAATCCATAATTTGCTGGTTAGTGGTGGTGTACACCTTTAATCCCAGCACTTGGGAGGCAGTGGCAGATAGACGGATCTCTGAGCTCCAAGCTAGCCTGCTCTACAGTGTGAGTTCCAGGACAGCCAGGGCTACACAGAGAAACCCTGTCTAAAAAAAAAACCCACCCATCCTCCCTTCAAAAGACACCAAAAAGAAAGAATTCATAACTTGACTTTTCTCTAGTAGAGGTAGGAACCAGTCATCTCATTGTATAAATAAAGAAAGTAATTTTGTAATGAATATGGTAGTAACTTTCACGACTCTATCAGAATTGAATAGAATGTAATCTTCCCTCTCAAAGTGATGTGATTGATGAACCAGCTTTCTAAACATGCAGTGGTATCCAGGTAGTTTTGCAACATAGAGACTCATTTTTGTTTTTATTTACCATTTGGTGGGCAGCCTCCTTTTTTGATTTTGTTACTGCTTATAATGGTCATTATAGCAAACAACATTCATCAGTATTATTTATGGTATTATGAAGATTCACAAATATTGGACTTGTGCATTGCTTATCCTTCATACCAGAATGGCTATTATTTTAAATAGCCAGTAGAATGACCTTATTTGCATATTAAAAATTGAGGGATATTTGTGTCAGCATAGGTAAAGTCTATTTTCTATTTTGCTAATCTTTTTTTTAGCCCAATTTTTATTCTTAAAGCTTAATGCCAGTTTATATAATATGTATGTATATTATAATATACAATATATACACACATATAATATATAATAATATAAAAATGTATACATACATATTATATATAAATGCGTATGTCACTGTTAGAGCTTAAATAGACAACTGTAATTATTTTTGGGGGAACATATTCAAAAGAAATATTTGATACATAAAGTAGTAATTAACATGTTCATTAAAAATCCTGTAACTTAAATACCAAGTATATCAAAATAAAAATTTCTGGAATGAGGATCTTGAAAAGCAAATGACTTTTCATGTGAGAATTTTGTTCATAGAATATTTTCTGAAAGGGAAGTTAAATGATTAACTTTTTTCATATGGAGGTCTATTTTCATCTTTGTACTATATAGATAATACATATTTACAAGTTTGTGAATCTAGATTTTATTTATATTGAATTTGCTGTTTGCATTATTTGCAGATGTATAGATATTAAATTCCTTTAATTGTAAAAATGTAAATAACCTTGGGTATATGTATATTATAAATAAAATGTGTGTAAAAACATTATATTTATACTCACATATGAATAATTTCTGCATAGTCTCTTCACAGAAAATGTGCTGGCCCATCCTTGCATTGTTTTACGCCGCCAGTGTCAGGTAAATATAAGTTTGGACTTCTGAGACAAGCCTAATCCTAACTAGAAGCACAGAATTCTGATAAAATGATATGAAATCCTACACTCATTGTTCTATGTGAAATGCCCCAAAGTCTATAATACTTCAGTTCTCCAACTTTTTAGTCTTAAAACTTCTTCAAAAATCTTAAAAGTTATCACGACTCTGAAGATGTTTTGCTTATTTGGATCATTTCTGCCAGGATTTACCATTTCAGAAATTAAAACTGATATAATACTGATCTCATTAAAATAATAATGATATTAACAAATAATCTTTGCAGAAATTTATGTTGTTTTTTTTTCTCAAATGTCTGTCATAATAGGAGCGAGCGTCTCACATCTGCTCCTCCAGTCACTCTGTCATAGAATGTTGTTTTAAGAGAAACAAGAATGATCAGCCTCCTGTCCTTTAAAGGATGTCCTTTAAAACAGGAGTATGTTTATTCTTTTCTGGTGCTGTGTCTTCTGATGTGACACCGGAACTCACTAAGTGGTGGTGTCTTGTGTGCAGTGTGAAACCTCAAGTAACCTATTTTTTTAAAAACTCCATTACATTAAAAGATTCCTATTTAGCTGGGCGTGCTTTTGATCCCAGCCCTTGGGAGGCAGAGGCAGACAAATCTCTGAGTTTGAGGCCAGTCTGATCTACAGAGCGAGTCCTAAGACAGTCAAGGCTACATAGAGAAAACAACAACAAAATTTCACACTGATTTATAATGATCCAAATGCATTGTAATTTATATCACACATGATTTTCTATCATCCTGTATTGGTTATTTGAAAGATGTTGACTCACTGAGTTATGTGTTCAGATTCTAAAACACCAGTGATCCCACAAGAAGTCTTTTATCAGTGTATATTCTTAATGAGATGTACATTCCTCTAAATTCTTTTTTACATTTTATTAAAATGTATTAATTATACAAAATAATTACACAAAATTATGACATTTTCATACATGTATAACATGTCCTTTGATTTTTCTTGTCCCATTACCTTCCCTTGTCCTTCCATCCAACTTCTTCTGGTCTACTTTGTTAGTCCCCAAAAGTGCACTTCCTGCTTTCATGTTTTTTATTTTGTTATTATTTCTCTAATTTACAGAGCATCCTATATTCTACAAATGAGAAAATGTCTGTTGTTTGTCTGAGTCTGGTTTACTTGTAGTGAGATCTCTAGTTTCTTCAAATGTATTTTTCTTTGTGGCTGCATACTGATAATCATGTGCATGTGTGCGTGCGTACAAGTGTGCGTGTGTCTAGTCTGATTCCATAAGCTGGTTTCTGTGACCAGTGAAACAAGGAAAGGCTGCTGAGGTGTCTCCATGTTTGCTGACTGCGGTCCATCTGCTATATCCCGGCGTACAACTGAAGAGGCAGTAGCTCCGCCTTTAGTTTCCATGAAGGATCTCTGCAGAGATTCCCACAGTGACTGCACTGAGGGAGAGTTCTTTTTCTTCACATAGTCACCTGCATTTGTTTTTGTTTGTTTTCTTGGTGATAGCCCTTCCAGTAGGGTTGAGATGGAATCTCAGTATGGTTTTGATTTACATTTCTCTGCTATATAATGCTATTTAATCTTTTTGGCTAATAGTAGTGTTTCTTTTGCCTACTTACTGCTTGGATTATTGGGAGTTTTGGTGTTTAATCTTTTTAGTTCTGTATATATTCTGGATAGTTAGTTCCCTGTCAGGTGGCTCACATTCTGTGGGCTCTTTGTTTACTTTGCTGAGCAGGAGCTTTTTAATTTATGCTGTCCTATTTGTCAGTTCTTATTACTATTCCCGAGTTATTGGTGTCCTTTTCAGAAGGCCCTAGCCTTCACCAGGATTTTAAAGTGTAGTTCCTATGTGTTCCTTGGCCAGAACAACATTTTAAGTCTTACTAAGGTGTTTCCCATTTGTACTTGGAAAAAAGTTGAAAACAAACACTCTGAGGATCTTCTTCTTTTTTAAAAACAACAACAAAACAAAACAAAAAACAATCACACCAACAAAAAAACCACCACCACCAAAGAATAACAATAACAACAACAACAACAACAACAACAACAACACACAAGCTCACTTTGATAATTTACAAGTACAACATTTGGTCTGAGTATATAGTTGAGTGGCTGAGCATATACTTGGCCCTAGGTTCAAGTATCATTACTGCAAGGGGAAGATGTATGTCCCAAGTGTGAAAGTAATAGTTTGTATGAAAGTAAAAGTTTGACAGGGTATTTTAAAAAAGGAAAAAAAAATGATGTTTTGTGATAAAAAGTGGCTAAGTAGGTTGCAATGCATCATGTAAGAATTTTCCTTCATGACAGCTGTCTTCTTTAGGTAACACACAAAATGTTAATTAGAGCTGGGTGGTGGTGGCGCACACCTTTAGTCCCAGCACTTGGGAGGCAGAGGCAGGCGGATCTCTGTGAGTTTGAGACCAGCCTGGTCTACAAGAGCTAGTTCCAGGACAGGCTCCAAAGCCACAGAGAAACCCTGTCTCGAAAAACCAAAACAAACAAACAAACAAAAAAACCCAAAATGTTAATTAGAAAGGTGGTGTGTACTTGTAGATCATATTCACATAATTACCCTTTGTACTGCTTCACCAAGGACGCTCTTAGATGAAGATTGCTTTTCCTTCCTGTGAGTACTGATGGTGAAGAATATCATTGAGAAATACAACTGATGCTACTGCTTCGATTCATGGTAGAGAATCAGCAGTTTATTCACCCTTGTTATACCCACAGTATGCTTTCAGTACGTGATAAAGGCAAACGGTGCCTGAGTAAAAATTTTGTACTTGTCAGGCCCCTGGTGAGGTAACGTAGCTCCCAGCAGTTACTGGCCTGTATAGTAGCAGGTCCTGTTATGTAATTTCAGTTCTTTGCAAAATAATCTCCCCACATAACATTAAGACAATATAAATCAGTACAAATTAATCTGTTTATACTTGTCACTGACAGATGCCCCAGGACAGTAAGATTGATTTGTATATATTTGTATATATTTAAATGGTGGTAACTACATTATGATCTAGTATTACATCATTTTGACACATTTGGCTGATTTATGATTTGTCTATTTTTTGTAAACCATAGTTTAAAAAATGCTTGGCCAAAGTGAGTATGACTATGAGATTTAATTCCAGAGCTTAAAAACCTCACTTGTCAAACAGCAAGATCCTCTCTATATCTTCATTACTAGGTATTTTATGTAGTAGTCTGAATATTGCATTTATATTGCCATATGCTAACATGAAATGGTTTATTTGAAGTGCTTATTATTTGACTTTAGAACATAATTGTTGTTTAAGCTGCTCTTTAGATTTTCATGATCTTACTATTTCTTGACAAAACAGAAAAGATAATATGTATTTTTACAGGTTAATTACCATGCTCGGCATTACCATCTCACTCCATTTACAATCATCAATATTATGTACAGCTTCAACAAAACTCAGGTGAGAATCTATTCTATTAAATCTATATATTTAAGCTTGTTAAGCATTAAAGTAAGAATTCTCATTTGAGACCAGGCGGTGGTGGCACATGTCTTTAATTCCAGCACTTGGGAGGCAGAGGCAGGTGAATCTCCGAGTTTGAGGCCATCCTGGTATACAGAGTGAGTTCCAGGACAGCCAAGGCTACTCAGAGAAACCCTGTCTCAGAAAAAAAAAAAAATCCTCCTTTGAGTCTTCCAGAATTTTACTTAATTCAGTGAAACTGCAAAGAACTATGCTAAGTTCCAAGAACTTAGCAGCAGGCAAGGTAATGTTTATACAATCGAGAGAGTTACAGTTAGTCACAGAGACAGAAATGTCAGCAGAAGATTGTGGTCCAGTACAAGAATGATAAAGTACTGATTATTATATAGATGAGAGACATCGTCACAACTCATTAGTCTTCTCATTGCTGTAACAAAATACCTGACAGAAACATCTAAAGAAGGAGGGGTTTATTTTGACTCAAAATTTAAAACATGATAACATCCTCCTGGGCTCAAGGTAGTTGACCACAATCGGTCCATATCGGGAGGCAGAGAAACATAAGTGCAGACACTTAACTTTTTTGGCCTTTCTTTAGCTCTTGATAGTAAAGAAATGATGCTGCCAATTTTTAGGGTGGGTCTTCTTCCTTGGTTAAATATTTCTCATCTGTTTACAGTGAAGATTGACTGCCACAGCTGGGGCTGATCACAGGGTATGACAAGGGAAAGCTGTTGAGAAAGAGACACTGACTCGCATGCTTGTGTGTTCACTTGTCAGAAAGTCTGCTTCTTACAGCCAAGGGCAAAGGTTTCATGTGTTGACGTTCAAAGGCAAGAGGAAAAGAGGTTGTAAGTTTGGGTACTAGGTATTATGCAGTAAATATACCTTGTAGCAGAGGTGGAGAGTGAGAGGAAGATGAAAAAAGAGCCAGAGAAGTAACAGCATCATAAAGGGCCTTTCATGGCCTGCACACTTTATCCTAAAATCCAGAAGAGAACCACTGAAGATGTTTTAGAGTGACAGTAGCATTGCGAACCAATGGATTGTTTGCATCAAAGTTTGGAATTTGTATAATTGAATTCTAGGAACTTTTCTACATAAATGTTTATATACATGTGTAAAAATAGTGTACTAAGTCGGGCGGTGGTGGTGCAAGCCTTTAATCCTAGCACTCAGGAGGCAGAAGCAGGTGGATCTCTGTGAGTTCGAGGCCAGCCTAGTCTACAACAGCGAGTTCCAGGACAGGCTCCAAAGCTATAGAGAAACCTTGTCTCAAAAAAAAAAACAAAAAACAAACAAACAAACAAAATGTATCAAGGATGTGATATTCTGGTAATAATATTCATAATGTGGTTCATATCATTCATAATAATGAACCAAGAAATTATAATATCTAGCAAGAGGATACCACTAAAACAACAATGATACATTCATGTGGTAAAACACCAGGTGGCCTTTAGAGATAAGAAACACAAACCTCTGTGTGTACTGATAGGGAATGATCTCTGGGTTGTTTTTTATGGTTCAAGATATATTTGTTAAAAATGAACAAACTAGAAAATTGTACATCTTTGCATGCACACAGATATCTGTTCTATGCTGAGCTGTCTCTGGAGACTGGAAGATAAAAGCCTCTGCTAAGGGACTAGGATGAAAAAGAAACACATTTTTCTCCTGGTACTATATTGCTGTGTCTAATTTTACAGTATTGATATTTTATTTTCTCATTCATAGATAAATAATGATAGTAATAACACCACTGCTGTTATTGTAGTAGAAACAGTGAACTCTTGTAGTTTAGATGTATATAAGTAATAATGTAAGAATGGCAGAAAGAACATAGATTTACAAGAATCTGAAGGAACTTATAGAACTTTGGTTGATTAGATAGGAAGAATGAAAAATACATGATTTGGACACAAGTATCATGAAGGAGCTATTAAGGGAAATAGGAACTACAAGAGAGAAGGGAAAAAAATGGTGCTAATGGGTATGGTTGAGTGAAGTTGGGGAAATACACAATTTGAGATACCTGTAGGTCATAAGAACAGCTGGACTAGCAGGGAGTTGAATATAGAACACCTAATTAAATGGAGTATTCATCTGGGTCTAAACTAGGCTACCATGAAACATTAACAATTGAGGCTACCGTAGTACCAGAGGCCTATGACTTGGGATCCTGGAACTTGGGAGGTTGAGGAAGGAGGATCAAGAGTTCAAGGTGAGCCTCAGCTACTACATAGGAATCTGAGGCCAGCATGGGTTATGTGTGAGTGTGCCTCAGTGGAACAAGAACAAAGTGGTAGAAATCTACCACTATTAGATTTAGCTACAGTTCGGTAAGATTTATATTAGAGTAATAACATATTAGGAAATATCAGTAAACCTTCAATGTTAAGTTTCATTAAGAAGTTTTATGTTTCATATTTAGGCATTAACAGAACTATTTTTATTGTTTTTGTTTTGATTTTAGGGACCACGAGCCCTATGGAAAGGAATGGGAAGCACATTTATTGTCCAGGGAGTCACACTTGGAGCAGAAGGCATAATTAGTGAATTTACACCTTTACCGAGGTACATGTGTGGCCTTTTTCTATCTTAGTCTTATTTTATTTTTAAAAAATATTTATCATGTATACAATATTCTGTCTGCGTGATTCCTGCAGGCCAGAAGAGGGTACCAGACCTCATTACAGATGGTTGTGAGCCACCATGTGGTTGCTGGGAATTGAACTCAGGACCTTTGGAAGAGCAGGCAATGCTCCTAACTGCTGAGCCATCTCTCCAGTCCCCATCTTAGTTTTATTTATTTATTTATTTAATTTAATTTTTTTTTTTTTTTTTGTTTTTTCAAGACAGGGTTTCTCTGTGGCTTTGGAGCCTGTCCTGGAACTAGCTCTGTAGACCAGGCTGGTCTCGAACTCACAGAGATCCGCCTGTCTCTGCCTCCCAAGTGCTGGGATTAAAGGCGTGCGCCACCACCGCCCGGCCCATCTTAGTTTTATAATCAAATATGGAAGCCAATATCTCGAATATGAAAATGTGTCTGAAATAGCACAGAGAAGGAGGACGTTAAAGCACTCTATTAGTTACACCTTGCAGAGTGAGTGTGTGATAGCACTTCCATGTCCTGGTGTCTTTCCTTCCTACTGCTGTGTACACCAGCACCGGCAGCCAAGTGTCAAACAGGAGTATGGTACAGCCTCTTTAAGTAACTCAACTGATTATAGTGCACTGTGTGATTTGTGCCATAGTTAAGTAAACCCCTTTCAGATTACCAGGATATTTACCTGGAGTTATTGGCATGTATTAAAAAAAAATAACTGAAAATTGAGATAGAGTCTGAATTATGAGTAAGAACTGACTGGGCAGGAAAGGAACTCCTTTCAAGAAAAGGTGCCAGTATACCTGGTGGGTCTCATGGAACTTAGACAATCTCGGTGACAAAAAGAAGCAGCTTGTGCTTGGGAATGGAAAGAAGCAGAGATGCTAAAGTATGGACATGTCTTTTAAAATGTTTTTTATTTATTCTTTGATAATTTTGTATGTGTATACAAGTATCTAGGTCATATCCAACTCAAAGCCTCTCCTCCCTCCATGACTGTGTCTTTGTAATGGCTATTCTCTGTGGGCCTGGAATCAAACGTTTTATCTGTTTCTTGATGTGTTTTGATCAAGGATATTCCCAAGAGGTAGTATGAGAATATTGCTTCAGACTGGCTTGTAGAGAGCTAATGTGTTAATCTGAACCACACTGGGGCCATTCTGAGTTGTGGAACAGAACAGAAAGTGCTGAGTTAGGAATACACACTACCTGTGTAGCTGCTTTTAGGTTGGAAGTGGGAGTATCAGGAAGTGAGTTTTTTTTTTTTTTAAATGGGAATGCTAACCAAGGTGGAGAATTCAGTAAGAATAAAGGGGATAAGAAATGTAACTTTCAATAAATGGAGTTTGAAATTTTTGTCAGACCTGTAGGGGTTGTTTTAGTTACTTTTATGTTACTGTGAAGAGACAACATGACCAAGGCAACTTACAAAAGAAAGCATTTAGTTTGGGATTCAGCTTAAGAGGGTAGTAGAGTCTATGGCCATCATGGTAAGAGCATTGCCAGTCAGGCAGGCATGGCGCTGTAGCTGAGAGCTTATATCTGATGCACAAGTTTGCAGCAGAGAGAGAGGGGAGAGATATGAGAGAGAGGAGAGAGAAAGAGAGAGAGAGAGAGGGAGAGAGCACGAGATCAAGCTAACTGGAAATATGGTAAGGGTTTTTGAAACCTCAAAACCCACATCCATTGACAGACCTCCTTCTAAAAGGTCACACCTCCTAATCCTCAAATATATCAGCTTGTGGGGGCCATTCTCATTTAAACGAACACAGTGGGACATGACTAAAAGGTGATTGGAACTGTGCATCAGGATGCTGCAGAAACTATTTAAGTAAAGACATAGCTTTGAGTATTGTGCATAAGATGTTATTTAGAATACGAGACTCAGTGGAATTCATTTAGTGGAGAATTGTAGACCACAGTTCTGAGATGTGACAAGGGAAGAGTCCTGGACACCTTGTACGTCTGCATATCTGTGCCATATGTGGGTTGATGGGGGCAGTGAGCAGTAGTTGAAGGGTATAGTTTGTGATACCCTCAAAACAGAATTAGTGCTAAGATTCATGACATAGTTTCTAGAAGTCAAAGGTTGTAAACTTCAGTTATAGATACACTGGGAGAGAGCAGGTAAAGTTTTTTCTGTGAGTCAAATTCAGCCAAAACGGAAAAGCAAAAAACCCAGGATAGCCAAAACAATCCTGGGCAACAAAAGAATATCTGGAGGCATCACAATCCCCGACTTCAAACTATACTACAGAGCTACAGTACTGAAAACAGCCTGGTACTGGCATAAGAACAGACAGGAGGACCAGGGGAACCGAATAGAAGACCCGGATATCAATCCACACATCTTCGAACACCTGATCTTTGATAAAGAAGCAAAAAATATCAAATGGAAAAAAGAAAGCATATTTAACAAGTGGTGCTGGCATAACTGGATATCAACATGTAGACAAATGAAAGTAGACCCCTATCTATCACCATGTACAAAACTCAAGTCCAAATGGATCAAAGACCTCAACATAAAGCCAGCCACACTGAACCTTATAGAAGAGAAAGTGGGAA